>OU898283.1:57099475-57262475 GCA_918026665.1 Diabrotica balteata
CGTGATTAAATAAAACGAGAGGTTCGAATTTATATAAATATATTTATTTATAACTTTACAGTTCGGTATTCTCTTATCAACTAAACTTACTCCTAACACCGTTACATATATATACCAAAGTTACTATATTCTAGAACATTCCCACCTCTAATTCTAATTCAGTCAAATACCTGACGGATTGTTCTCTTGCGGTCGAAAGATCTATCGATGATTCTCGATGCCCGAGATGCTTCGAGATGCAACTGTTAGGCGGGCCACACTGAATGCATGTTCGTAACACTGCTCCCTCTTAGATCTGAGCGTCCCGATCAGCAACTCTATATGTAGGCCTAGGATGGCGGAATCTACAGGACTCTCCAGCTCTGCATGAACCCCTCAGAAAGAAATAACAGTCTACTGTCTTTGAAGGACATCTCGAATTCTCACCAAAGCTTTTGCCGTTAGGAACTCGGCATTGTTCACATCTTCGACCATCCTTAAACTTCCCTCTCGGCAGTAACCATCAGGTCTGGCCATCAAAATTTTCTCACTATTACCGGGTATTGTTACGTCACAAGTAGTTATTAAGCTGATAACATCTTCTTTGTCTTCATGAAACGGCAACTCTTCACCACCGATCTCGAGAACTCCATCTTTGACATTCAATACAGCCCCAACTTTCCGTAGTAAATCCATCCCCAATATGAACTCGTCAGAGATCTCTGCAATTAATACTCGATGTTTCACTGTGGTCTGGCCAATGGATACTGACATATTAGCCTCGCCATATGTATTAATTATCTCACCAGTTGCTGTTCTAAGCTTTACTGTTGCAGGCGATAATTTAAGATGGTCTCGTACTACTTCTGGCCGTGCTATAGTTCTTGTTGCACCTGTATCTACCAAAAACGATATACATTTATTATTAATACGACCCTCGATGTACAAGCTATGAATTCCACCGGAGGACGTAATGTTCACAGTTACTATGGGGGCTGTGTTTCTCGAGGTCGGCAGTTGCCCCTTAGTGTCGACCCGTTCTAGTTTTCCGACTGTTGTATCATTTTCTTGCAATTACGGCGAATGTGACCTACGTCACCACAATTCCAACATCTGGGCTCGCGTCTCTTCGGCATCGTGTTATGAACTATTTTTCGTACCATTTCTTCTAGACGTTCATCGTTTGGTTCGTCGCCTTCTTCAATGGTTCTTACTCGATGGCTCCGTGAAGTTTGACTAGCTGTTTCATGTTCTAAGGCAATAGCGAGCGCTTCATCTAGAACTTTCGGTCTTGCTAGTCGTAAAGCTTTCTGTAATTCACTTTCTTTTAACCCATTGACGAAGGTATCTACGGCAATTTCTTCCAAAATGTTGTCTGGTACCTCCGGATAAGCCAACCGCACTATACGAGCAACATCTGCTTCAAACTCTTGCAAATTCTCACTTGCTCGTTGAACTCTACTTCTTAGTTGCGCCTTGTAGACTTGTTGTAGATGGGCATCTCCGTAACGTTTGTCTAGTCGAGTGAACAAGGTCTGGTAACATTTTTCTTGACCCTTAGGAATCGATCTTAGGATATCTGCAGCATCACCTCGTAAAGCAGCAGTCAAGGAAACAGCTTTTTCTTGTTCTGTCCAATGATTGGCTGTCGCAATAGCTTCAAATTGTCTAAGGTATATGGACCAAGAGGACTTTCCATCAAATGGTGGCAATTTGAATCTCATATGATGTGTCGTTTCGTCTCTCGGTGATTCTTCTTTCACTACCGGATCTAAGGCTACCGTATTAACTGGTGGTAGCACTTTCGTATTAGTTATCATGGTCTCTAATTGTTTGATCTTCTCTTCTACGTTGTTTACATTTTTCTGCATCTGATCAAATGTTCTTGAGACTTCTTCAAATTTCTCATTGTTTTGATTACATATTTCTTTAATTATTTGAGAAGTCTCGTCGAATCTTCTAGCAACATTTTCAAATTTCTCGTCATTTTGTCTAGCTGCTTCTTTAATAATTTGAGATGTTTCATCGAATCTTTTGGAAACATTCTCATCATTTTTTTCTAGAAGTTCTTCAATCATTTGCGAGACATTTCAAATTTCCATCATTTATTTTTGTTAAAACTGCTTCTTCTGCTGATTGAAACTGGAATGTCTCTGGGTCATCTCCATTCTTGTTAAGAACATTCTTTAGTCGTTCTTGGAGGATCTTCTTGGACCCGCTGCAGTCTTCATCGCGTTCTTCTAGTTGCTCACGCAACTGTTTCACTGAAAGTTGTACTAGCAGCATCTTTGGTCAGGCACACACGTACTTTTTAAATGTTCTTTCGTACAACGATCACTACCGAACTACGCGGATGTTCCCGACGAACAATACTTTTCAAAAGTTCAAAAGTCTCTTTTTTAAAATCACTGTTGAATTTATTTTTAAATAAATCAATTGTCCTCACACGTGACACCAACTGTAGCGTTTTAAATAAAACGAGCGGTTCGAATTTATATAAATATATTTATTTATAACTTTACAGTTCGGTATTCTCTTATCAACTAAACTTACTCCTAACACCGTTACATATATATACCAAAGTTACTATATTCTAGAACATTCCCACCTCTAATTCTAATTCAGTCAAATACCTGACGGATTGTTCTCTTGCGGTCGAAAGATCTATCGATGATTCTCGATGCCCGAGATGCTTCGAGATGCAACTGTTAGGCGGGCCCACACTGAATGCATGTTCGTAAGAATATACAGTTTACAGTTGAGGAAGAGGTAGATAATTCTCTATCATTCCTTGACATGAGAATTGTAAGAACTACAGGCAATGTGTTGAAAACTAGATGGTTCAGAAAACCCATATGTACTAATAGATTTATAAGCTATTACTCACATTATCCAAATAAGATGAAAATGAACCTTATAACAGGATTAAAAGAACGTGTTTTAAGGCTTTCTCATCCAGATTATCTACAAGAAGATCTTCAGTTGTTAAAAAATATTTTAATTGAGAACTCTTATCCTCCAGATATGCTACATAGGATGCTTTTTTCTAATATTTTTAATATAAATAACTTAACACCATTTTTTGCTAAATCTCAGAACATTGTATCCAATAATCAGAACATCTATTATCATTCACTACCTTTTATACCATCATTAACACCTAAATTAATACAAACACTAAAGGTTATTGACAATATAAAAATAGCAACAAAGAACATCAAAACTATTTCATCTTTATATTCCAAAACTAAGTATCCTATAGATAAATTAGATAAAACAAATGTAGTATACAGCATTAGTTGTACTCAGTGTGAAGCTGTGTATGTTGGTGAGACCGGAAGAAATCTGTCAAACCGTATTATTTTCCACAAAAGTGACTGTAGAATTAAAAAACCATCTTGTGCTTTAGCAGAGCATGTAATCGACAAAGACCATATTATGGATTTTGATAACATTAAAATTTTATGTAATGAAAGTAATAAATTCAAAAGGACTTTTTTAGAAATGGTTTGTATTAGCAGAAGTGATAATAATTTAAACAAAAGATCAGAAATTCAAAATCTAAGCAAAATTTATAATTATATTATTTCTCTATAGTTTATTTATAAACCATTAAAATATCACATTTTAATTTAATTTTCCATATACTTGTTACATTTTTTAGACATCTATCAATGATGAATAAATCTTCTTTTTTATTACTAAATAAAAAAGAATTTTTTAAACAAAATTTTATTTTTTGGCAATATAATTGTCAAAAATGAAAATTGTAAGTTGGCATTCATGACATTGAGGCTTATTTGTAATTGGTCGCTATTCTAACTTATTTATAAATTCAATTATTTTTGTTAAAAAGTTTTTCAAAATTACAAAATTTAGAGAAACATTCATTGGATAATCTATTTTTTAAAATAGTTTTTTAAACATGTTTAGCAGTATAGATTTATTAACAAAACTAATTTTATTTGGTGAGTTAAAATTTATTTTTCTAGTTTCACTTTGTAAGATATTTGTATTTTTTAGCAGCTCTTGAAAATGATTCTAAACAGTTAACCAATAGCCCCTTTTATTGACTCCAACCCATCAAAAACATATTTATGTATATAATATTTATGTATATATATATATATTATATATATATATTAACAGTCAATATACAGACTATATAATAGCAAGGCTACCCATACTCTTAAAAAATAATATGTAACTTTACAAGATTATACACATATTATTTCGGCTCATGATATACTATTTATTTCATAATTATAACTTTTTGAAATATGTAGTTATTTTTGTTTATATTTAATTTAAGCCTATAGTGAAATTTTATATAAATAAGCAAATTTGAATGGTATACGATTATGAGGCATCAGGGGTCAGAATTTCGTTTCAGGAAATTGGAAATAGGAAATGCGCCCACAATACCTCAACAACTGTGAAGAACCCTTCTAAAGAACAAATAACGTTAGCGACCGATGTTCTATTTCTATGCCATTAGTACAGGGATGGCTGACTGCTTCTGATAAAATAAACTGCATTCCAAAAACCGTTCAAGATTCATTGTATGGTTGGTAACACTGGAGGTAATTTTTACTGGAGACGTGTATTGGTTTCTCCATCCAACAAAATCAAACCCTCCTACTTTCCCTCGTTCCGCTAGCAGTAACTGCCACTCTGCTCCTTTGTGTATGAAAGTACCTTTAGAAAGAGGCCACTATGTTTTATGTTAGGTTAGGTTATCTGTGTCATGTCAATTGTGAGGGTGTCAATAAATAAGTTAGTTGAAATTAGTTGAGTCTTATTTATTATAATTATATAAATATATAACATATTTGGCGACGAGTATAGTCGGATCTACGGGCCGTGGAAGTTATGGCTTTAATTGGTAATATTGAGCAGTTTAACCCTAAAAGTTCTGACATAACCTCATATATTGAGCGCATGGAAGAGCTTTTTGAGTGTAACCTCGTGGAAGAAAATAAAAAAGTTTCAATGTTCCTCACTTTCATGGGAGGGGAAGCGTATGAGGTATTAAAGGATTTGTTAGCACCAGAGTTACCACGGATGAAAACATATCAGCAATTGAAAGATGTTCTTGTTCTGCACTATAGTCCAAAACGAATAATCATTGCAGAGAGGTATAACTTTTATTTAAGCAAACAGGAGCCAAATGAACCATTAAGAGATTATGCTCAAAAGTTGAAAAACCTGTCCAAGCACTGTCAATTTGGTAACTTCTTAAATGATGCCTTACGAGATAAGTTCGTTTGTGGATTGAAATCAGATACAATAAGAAGAAAATTACTGACTGAAAGTAATTTAACATTCGAAAGAGCTCTTCAAGAAGCCCAAAGTATGGAGGCGGTAGATCAATCAAGATTTTTGGAGTCAGATACAGTGTTATCAAAGTTGGGTGCAACAAACAGCAAAAATTTACCAAAACAATCATCATCTGAACAAGTGCCAGTGAAATCATGTTATCGGTGTAAAAGGAATCATAACCCAGAAAGTTGTCCTGCGAAGAACTGGGAGTGTTACAATTGCCACAAAAGAGGCCACACCAGTCGTGCGTGCAGGAAAAGAAATTCAGTGAACACAGTGCAATATGATCATAGTGAGTGTGAGGAAAATTCCTTAGAGTTAGGTTTTATTGGTAATGTAAAACAAGAGAATGAGAAACCATGTAAAGTCACATTAGATATAGAAGGTAAGCTTTTAAATTTTGAAGTAGATTCTGGAGCATGTAAAAGTGTTATTCATGTTAAAGATTATGAAAAAGAGTTGTCATTCTTAGAAATGTATCCTGTAAAGTATAAGTTGAAAGTTGTTACTGGTCAGAATGTAGAAATCTTGGGAGAAATTGAGGTAATTGTTAGGGTTAATAATAGGACATTTTGCTTACCTTTGGTAGTTATAAATTGCAATAGTACATTCTTACCTCTACTTGGACGTAACTGGTTATGTGTTATTTTACCAAATTGGGAAAAAAGTTTTAATATAAATGGCATCAATAATGAAAGGTTATATTCAATAAGCAGTGAACATCAAGTTAAAAATGATAGCAATAAAATAGAGGTTTTAGTAAACCAAGTTAAAACAAAGTTTAACAACAATTTTAGAGAAGAAGCCATGTCTTCTATTAAAGATTTTAAAGTACATATAAAGTTAAGGGATGGTGTGAAACCAATATTTCACAGAGCTTATGAAATGCCATATGCATTGAAACCAAAAGTAGAGGAAGAGTTAGGTAGAATGGTCAGTATGGGTATTTTATCAAAGGTAAAGAGTAGTAAGTGGGCTAGTCCTATAGTTATTGTACCCAAAAGGAATGTAAATGAAATTAGAATTTGTGTTGATTTTAAAAAGACGTTAAATACAGCCATAGATGGAGATCACTGTGTATTACCTTTGCCTAATGATATATATGCTAGTTTAGCAGGTAGTAAATATTTTACAGTGTTAGACTTAAAAGGAGCATACCAGCAACTTGAAATAGGGGAAGAATCGAAAGAATATTTTACTATTAACACCCACTTGGGGTTGTTTAGATATAACAGACTTACTTATGGGGTAAGCTCAGCCCCAGGTATTTTTCAAACAATAATGGACACAGTGCTGGCCAATCTCCCAAAGACTAAATGTTATTTAGACGATATTTTAATTCATGGTACAACTTTAGATGAATGTCATTTAAATGTAATTAATGTTTTAAAAAAATTAGAGGAATACAACATAAAAATAAATGGTAGTAAATGTAAATTTTATAAATCAAGTGTAGAGTTTTTGGGTCATATTATAGATGCAGGTGGTCTACATCCAACGGAAGAAAAAGTCATATGTATTAAAAATGCCGCAGCGCCAGAAAATGTAACACAGTTAAAATCATATTTAGGTCTTCTTAATTTCTATGGGAAATTTATTAGTATGTTGTCTACAAAGCTTAAACCATTATATGACCTATGCAAAGCAAACACGAAATTTGAATGGACTGAGGAAGCTGAACAAACTTTTCAGCAGAGTAAAAAGTTACTAATGTCAAATGATGTATTAACTCATTATGACCCTCGCCTTCCAATTGTTATTACTTGTGATGCTAGTGGGTATGGAGTTGGAGCAGTATTGAGCCACAAAATAGATGGTGATCTAAAACCTATAATGTTTGCATCTAGTACAATATCAACAGCTGAACAACGGTATTCTAATTTGGAAAGGGAGAGTTTAGCTATAATATTTGCCTTAAAACGTTTCCATAAATATATATATATATATATATATATATATATATATATATATATATATATATATATTATATATATATGGTCGAAAGTTTGTATTGTTGACTGATCATCAACCTTTACAATTTATTTTCGGAAAGAATAAAAGTATTCCAGTAGCTGCAGCATCTAGAATCACTCGTTGGGCTATTATTCTATCTGCCTATGATTATGAAATACAGTATAAAAAGGGAAAGATGATTGCAAATGCTGATGGTCTATCGAGGCTTCCGATGACATCAGAAACAGAAATCTCAAGTTCTCTTTATTCTTTCAGTTTAGTTAATAGTATTCCGTTAAATTTTGAAGATATTATGAATGCTACTAAGAAAGATTTGCTAATATTAAAAGTAATAGATTATACGTTATCTGGGTGGCCTGAATCAGTATCAGATGTTTCATTGAAACCTTTTTTTAAAAGGAAACATGAATTATCAGTTGAAAATCATTGCTTACTAGCAGGAAACAAAGTAGTGATCCCTAGTTCTTTGCGTAATAATATCTTATCCCTATTTCATGAACAGCATTTAGGAGTAGTACGAACAAAAATGCTAGTTAGATCTTACTGTTGGTGGCCTAAGTTAACAGATGATATTGAAAATTTTATTAGTTCTTGTAGTACTTGTCAAGAAACACAAAACTTTTCTAACTCTAGTACATTTTTACCTTGGCCAAATGCTCCCAATAATTTTTATAGAGTCAGTATAGATTTCTTTCATAAGCATAATCACACTTTTTTAATAGTAGTAGACAATAAATCTAAATGGATCGATGTTAAAATGATGGACAGGGGTACAAATGCTTCTGAAACAATTATTAAATTAAAAGAAGTATTTGCTGTGTTTGGGTTACCAGTTGAATTGGTTTCAGATAATGGACCACCCTTTAGTTCTAGTGAATTTGTACAGTTTCTGCCAAGCCAATGGGATCATACCAATAAAGGCACCACCCTATCACCCACAAAGTAATGGCATTGCGGAGAGAGCAGTGCAAACTGTAAAAAAGGGATTGGACAAAACATTAAATTTTGGAAGAAGCGTTCTAATAACAAGACAGATGATTGCAAGCCAGTTGTTAAATTTTTTGTTTACATATAGAAATACACCATCAACGGTTACAGGCATTAGTCCATCAGAGAACTTATTTAAAGTCAAGCCTAGAACGCGATTTGATTTAATTAAACCTAATAATAAAACTCGTATTGCAGAATCAAGTTCATCTAATGGTATAAAACTATATAATGTTAACGAAGCTGTATATGTAAAGAATAAATTAACCAAGTTATGGTCCAGGGGTAAGATAGTACGAGTTGTAAGTGCGTCAACATATTTTGTACAAATAGGGGAAAATATAAGTTTTGTACATGCTAGTGATATTCGTAAATGTAAATTTGAGGAAGATACCTATACTGAACAAAAACCGATAGTTTCCACTACTGAAAAAGTTGTAAATGATTCTGGGCAAGAATCAGTTACAAATGTAAACCCTAATAATGTAATGTCGAGACAAGTATCAGTAACAAATGAAACAGTAGAGAGTCCTATTAGTAATGATAAGAATGAATTCAATGATTTTAATGAAAATACTGAAAGGATCTTTGATAAAACTGAGGTCAGACTTTCTACTACTCCAAAAGTTACTGCTACTCGTTCAGGTAGAGTAATTAAAGCTCCTACAAAATTAAATTTGTAACATTTGTTTAGTAATTATTTTCTTTACTTTTTTAAGCGGGGAAGATTGTTATGAATGTACCTTTAGAAAGAGGCCACTATGTTTTATGTTAGGTTAGGTAATCTGTGTCATGTCAATTGTGAGGGTGTCAATAAATACGTTATTTGAAATAAGTTGAGTCTTATTTATTATAAATATATAACACTTTGAAACTCACATTGCCTATCCCTTCTAAGCTTTTGCAAAAAAAAAGGGTGTAGCCTTACCTTGAAGAGGCGAAAGACTGAACGAGGTTTCATAACATTTAAATCCAGGCTTACGACTAATACATGAAATCGACTCTCCTTATGATCAGTTTATCGTAGTATCAGATCTTTTGGCGTATATCTTCTCAAATATAACGATAACGATATAATGAACAAAACGATAATGGAGAACGTCTGATTGAATTATGCGAACTAAACAACCTAAAAATCACCAACGGATTCTTCAGACATAAAAATATTCATTCATCAAGGAACACAACACTTTAGGTTTCTTCTTAATCAACACCAAAGATAGGATGAATACACTTGATAAAAGTGGTATTTACAAATTAAAATGTGATGATTGTTATGCCTCTTATGTGGGCAGAACCATCAGAAAGTTTCCTCTAGAGTTTCTGAACATTTGAAAAGACCAAACTCTTCAAGTTTTGGTCAACACTTATTATCCAGCAACCACAATTTTAACATCAATTCTGGTTCATCTATCTTACATGACATTAGTAGAAAGAAAAAATATCTTGAGTTGGATTTATTGGAAGATTTGGAGATTACAAGGGAAACAAATGAAAACTCTCACTGTCTTAATAGTCAAATTAATTTAAATTGTACTAAATTTAAACCTATTTTTAAAAACTTTATTACAGCTTCACCTCGTAGAGGGCCCAGCTCGACTGTTTAGACTTCATGCACTGAGTATTTCCATATTAATTTTAAAGTTCTTAGATTCAACTGAACTACTGGGATTATAACCCATTTATATATTTTGCTTTCAATTTTGATTTTAACTTTTAGTAATTTAACTGCATATTCAGATTTTTTCTTTTTTACAGTACTGATAGCGCTTGGTAGACTATTTTATTGTAGTCAACCATCCACTGTCTAATATATTGTTTAGTCTATTTCTTACATTCATACTTTATGTCGACTTCAATTGCTCTCAAACTAACATCCTAATTATTATAGACAGGTTTGAGTGTGAGATCTGGATTATTCAATCTACATAAAAAATATTCTATATAATTTTATATTTCATCAGTTGATTTCCTATAGTGGTGTCAGTTGGACCTTTGGTCAATACTTAGTTTCATAGAATTTTGAAAGGTGCAGATCACATATCTATTGTAACGCCCTTTCCAAGCTGTCATTTGTCACATGTCATCTCAACATTTCCGCCAGACCGTGAGCGATTCTGTCTCCGGCTTCTTTATACCATGTAGCTTCGCTATTCTTCAAAACTTTTAAAGTGTTTGTTTGTCTTTGTGTAGTGTATTGGTATGTCCCATTTTACATTTATAACATTCTGCTCTTGTCGGATACGCCACAACTGACGAAGTAAGTCTATAAACGTTAATCACATAAAAACTTTTATCAACCATAAACTTCGAGTTTTTTATCGAAGTAAATTAATTTTTTAAAAAAAAAAACGTTTCTTGGCTTAGTTCAGATGCCCCTGAGGATGATTTAGTGATCGAAAGTACTTGGACAAGATTTAATTAATACTGTGTTCGATATTTGTCTTGTATATCATCAAAATATGCTTTTTAACATTTTTTAAGATTATCATGCTCTACAAATGTAGGAATTTGTAAGAAATTCGTACACTGTTACGAGGGATCAGTAATGGCTTATGTAAATTATATCTTTTCATCCCTGGAGGAGTAATAATTTATCATAAAAACGTTTGACATTTGAATGGATTATACTGTTAAGTCTTCTTTCGTTCACTGTACGTCATAACATGTCTTGTTTTTATTGAGAACTTCAGCTAGTGCCAGAACTAAAGAATAACTCGGAGAGAGAGAGAGAGAGAGAGAGAGAGAGAGAGAGAGAGAGAGAGAGAAAGAAAGAAACAAAAGGTCCTTAAGCTTAATGAGGTGGTATTCCTGTGTAACGCCATCAGTCAACATAAAAAAGCCCCCTCCGTTTCTATAAACCAAGAATTTTCCAAGAAGTCAGAGATCTAAAAACGCCCGAATTATCTCAATAAAAGAGATGACGACACCCTATTTCCTTCAACATGGAGACCATCTAGGGGCTCCGGAGAATTTCAGAGAGAAAGTTGAATGCTCAGTGTACTTAAATGCGACGCAGTTCAACCTTGAACAAGGTGAGTTTGATACTAATCTTTTTAATAATACTAATCTTAGCTTTTTAGTCTAATGTTTATTAGCAGTGACATTTCAGATGTTACACGGTATAAGAGGATTGCCAATATTTGTTATAATAAAATTAATTAAAATAATATCAATAAACTGATTTAATTTGTTTAGTTTATAAAATTAAAAAATTTGTCTTTTTAATTATATGAATTTCCGTTAAATATCCCGAAAAATAATTATTAATTATGTCAGTGGAGAATATTTTATTTAATACCTACCTACTTACTGTTTATTTTATAATTCTCAGAGAACTCACCAATAACAAGGTACAAAACAACGTAATTATTATTTTTTAAAAGTTTAATTGTAAAATGTAAGTGAGATGATCTAAATTTACACAATGTTTACTAAGTTATCTTTCACGTCTATATTTAGTTCGTCACATAAGTAGTGTAAATTAATATCATCCATTCATAAAGTGGCTCGTGACATCATTGGGAGACAGGGATGTAATAAGAAGACGAAGGTCACATTCGCCAGTTTTTTATATCGACTGTTGATAGTTAAAAGTTTTATAGAAAAAACCTTATTATTTTTTTTGTAGATGAATCCTGCTGTAAAATAGTAGTTTTCATATTTTAGCAAACGTATTCTATTTAAACACAAGCATATATAAAAAGTGCGAAAAATAGATCTACACAATTATGAGCCAAAAGTGAATGTTAAACTTTTGCTAAAATATGTGGAATATCTTTGATTCATTATATAAGCCGGTCTTTGTTATTTTAAAGAGTGTATTTTAGATTTTAAGTTGCATGTAAAAAAGATAGGTAGTACTTCTTAAAAAATTTATCAATTTTGGTTTGTTTTTTATTTGAAACATTATTTTTTACAATTTCTGACTCAAAATTTAGAGTTACATCAGATATTTTTTACTTAGGCCGTCCGCACATGGGTCGATCGAACGCACGCGTCTAAGTTCATGCGTCGTGCTCGTCTTGTACGAACCCTGCTGCACGAGCGATTGTTCACCGCACACTAGTCGATTCAGTTTGCTGTTTGCTCACATCTGCCAACCAGGAAGAACGCATTTTTTATATATCCATATTGGCATATTCTTTCATTGTATTGAGGGTATTTTTACACTTCCCCAACGAATTTTATATTAAACACCTAGAAACAGAGATTCACTGTTTTCAGAGTTTTATATTACGAACAATATATTTCTATAAAGCTAGTAGTACTACAAACAACGAACATAATATTCGTCGATCTTAAAAAAATTATTTTAGGACAAAAAACAATAAAAAACGAAGAAAGCAAATACAATAATCTTATCCACATGACTGAAAACGTGCGTCTCACTCGAACCTTCTCGTGCGCTACCGATCGCATGTGACGAGAGTCGTACAAGAGGAGATTTGCAATTCTAGACGATCACTAAACGCCAGCAAGACAACTTGGGCGGTGGGGGAGACCCACGCGATTGAAATCGAGTCGACCACTTCGAGCGTCGACCCATGTGCGGACAGCCTTACTCTTCCATCGCCTTTATATATAAAAAATACATATGTCTCTTACTTTTAAGGTAAGCATCATTTAAATTACTTACAGTTGTAGTGAGTTCTAGTTCATTGTCGGAAACATTGGACACCTGTTCGTTTTGTTTAAAATCACTGACACAAGCTAAGTTTACTTCAGGATTTTCCGTCAATAGGGCTGCATCAATCTCTAGGTTGTTGAAAAAAATTTTCAACTCTATGACTTTCGCAAAAGGTTCTTCTTTTTATGTAGACATGACTGTTTTGTGTAAAACTTAGAGGTCGCTGGTTAAATGATTTAGAATAATAATGAAGAAAAAAGGCAATATTTTGATTGCTCGTAAATTAGCATTAATTTACATATTACGAGAAATAACTGGTTTAAATCATTGCTGTTATCTGTAAAAAAAACCCTACTTTTGAAATATGGTGTATTAATTATTGTAGGCAGTGAAATAACAAAGACGGTTCATTTATTTTAACTTAAAAATAGATTACATGTGCTAGACAGTTTAACAATGAGATTTTACCGAATTAGAAGAAAATAATATAATGTAATATCTTAAAGTAAATATGTAGTTAGAATATACCATTAAATAAGATCATATTTTACTACAGTAATAAAAATATTGAATGTTAAATATGTAAATAAATACTAAATACTTTCCCAAACATTTTCCGGCTCCAAAAACGAATGTTTTTGAGAATAGCTGAAAGTACTCGTATAAGTATAAAGGATAGACATGAAAAGATCGATAAACTAATAAAAAACTTAGTAAACATAACATATGGGTGACAAATAAGCGACGGGCATATTTTGACCACAGGATATTATTGAATGTCATCTGAAACTGTGCTCAGATTAACAACTCGTACAATGCCATCAGTTAAAAAGAATAGCATCGAATCAGTAGAATTATTCGACCTACTAAACTAGGATGGCTGTATCAAATAAAATACTGTTGGCTTCTTTTCCTATAAGAATTCCGTGAGGTGCGAAAAAACAAGAAGAAGAACAGCGTCGAAATCTCGGCGTGGTGTCGCATTTCAGAAGATGGTTTTTGACGACCGCCGGGAGTAAAGATATTTCGACGAGCTCCACTCAAGAAAAATGCCAATTTGGTGAAAATTGTAACAACTGTGTCGGTAATTAAACACGACTATCACAATTAGAGGGGTTTTGATTAGAAGGCACATAATGCCGAGTAGAGCGTGGTATAAGTTCTTGCATGTGTTTAATACTATTGGCAATTTACGGGTAAAAAATTAGCTCAAGGGAGCGCAATCGCCGAATCAGATCCAACATCGGAAAATCGGACGAAAAACTCTTTGACAGATGTGATTAGATCAGCCAGCAATATGGCTGTCAAGACCTCCAATTTTGTGGAATCAGAACGAGCATGAAAATTGGACGAGACTCGTTGATAAAAGTGACTAAATCAGTCAGCAGTAGCTGCCAAGAGCTCCGATCTTGCGATAGATGGTCTTGTGTAGAAATAACACTAGTAATGTAACACATACAAGTACAGAGGTCAGTTGTATCTGTTCAGATGTTTCATTATCCCAAGAGACATTGAAGTACCACAACGGTTGTACAAGAAGTTTAACTAGCAAAAGGACATGGAAAAATAAACCAAGAGGATAGAAAAAAAAGCGACAGATTTCTGAACGAATGGCCCGCTTTGTAAAAGGTTAGTCAAAGAGACGATAGAAATAAGAAAAGAAGTCAGTCGTAGGGGTCACATTTTAGGCCTAACATCGTAACAATTAAAGGTTCCTCTTTATCAAACGAACAACATGTCAAAATGTCTGAGCCAAAGCCTTGAAATAAACGAGGATGGTTGCTGCCGCATTTGTCTAACTTGCGAAAAACCATCGAGCTTTAATTGCTGAGTAAGTGCTCACTGCAGAAGGTGAGTAGATAAAAGAGAATCAATTCAAATGTGATTCTGACGGAAGGCTGTCGGGTTCTGGCACATTGCCTAGCGAAAAAACCATCGAGCTTTAGAAGCTAAATAATAATTGTTCGATGTATGAAAATCTCAATAAATGGCTTCGATTTACATGTGCCCTGACAACAAATAATAATTAGTGTATGGTTTTGATGCTCGAATGCTTTTCAGAGGCCTCCTTTAATCTAGAGAATGCCGCTGTGACGCGAGAAGTTGGCTTTGTTTATATTGGTATACTTTAAGGTAAATATAATACCATGTTAATAAAGTCTAAAGGTCTTCTTTCTTTTTTTATCGTGTCCGGTCATAAAATTTTGACCCAGTATCGGGCTACGTCGGTTCCATCTTTCTTGGCGAGCCACTAATCTTCAAGGGTACATCGATGAGGACAGTTTCTGCATGTAAGAATATGTTCCATATTGTATAGGGCATGCCGCTCGTCCGCGATCTATTTAATTTTCTCTATGTGCTCTGCAACGCCTCTTCGTGTTGAGGGTTCTGCAAAACCCGCTGCTTTACTAGCACAGTATCAAGTTGTTTGGTGTGGGCAGATCTGTCTCAAACGGGGCACGCATATTCAGCAGATGAGAAACACAGTTCCCTCTCGTTTTTATTCAATGTTGTCTGTAGGTGAAGGACCAGTCTAGAGTTACTCCAAGATATATAGGTTGGTTTGTGTGTTCTAATGTATTACCATTCCACACAATTTGGAGTTTTCGCTTGGCTTCCTTTACGCGAAGGTGGAACACGCAGACTTGGGTTTTAGAGGGATTGGGTCTCAGAGAATTCTGCATGTAGTACGCTGTCATTGTTTTTAAGGCAGTTTCGAGTTTCTCCTCTACTTCTTCAAAACTATCTCCTTGAGCATATATTGCAGGATCGTCAGCATAGAGGAAGTGCTTGGTTTCGGTCGGAGTAGGTTGGTCGTTTGTGTATATATTGAAGAGCATTGGTGCTAAAACACTTCCCTGTGGGAGGCAGTTTTTTTGAACTCTCCACCTACTTACTATACGCCTCCAGCATAACGAAAAACGACCTTTCCCAGATGGTGGTTTGAAAGTGTCGTATAATTTGCGGAGCAATGTTTTGTGTCATAGGCTGTAGTCAGATCTACAAAAGCAGCCCCTGTTATAAGTTTTTCTGTTATAAGTTTTTCTTTAAAGGCCTCTTCAATGTGTTCTATTAATGCGAGGACTTGACCGGTGCAAGATTTGCCGGGCCTGAATCTTCCTTGTTGTGGGATGAGATGCTTGTCGACATTATTTTCTATTCTGGCGAGTATGAGTCACTCGTATAGTTTGAAAATGTGACAAAACAGCGAAATAGGTCTGTAGCTACTGGGATTTTCTGGGCCTTTCCTGGTTTCAACAAGGCTATTACTTTAGATTTCCTCTATGATTTTGGAATTTTGCAGGTCTTGCAGTACGTGGTATAAAATTGCAAGATCCAGTTGATAACAAGTCGAGTTGTTATCAACAGGTCCTCGTAGACACTTCGTCTCAGGACCATTTTACTTATGTAGAGTCATACGCCGCCATGTTACCTATCCAACGGTAACTTAAACATCACAAATTATAACTATTAATAATGTAAAACAACTACAAATTTAAAACATTTAAATGGTTTTCACCCATATATTTTGGTGGCTACTAGCATGTACAACCGTTTGCACTGATGATGGATTTATCAATCCGAAAACGTTTTGCAATGTGTTTGGATAGCCCGTTTGGGGCATTTTTTATATACCTTTTATAAAGGATTTTAAACAATTTTTTTTTAAACTGTGACTGTTAAAATCTTTCAGTACAAGCTGGTTGGGTTGTGATTGAAAGTTAGTTGGGGGTGAAAATATATAAGGCTGGTTTGGGGGCTTGTATATCGAGGTTATTGTGCATTTTCCGATCTTAGTGGTTATTAGGGAGTTTTTGTAACTACCTAACGTAACGTATCTCCCTATACGTGAAGAACTAACGTATCAAAGAAGATGAACGTTAAATTGAGAGTTAAAGTTCTGCACGTAACGTAACGATGGTGTTGCCCTCATCAAATAAGTGATAAATTAATAAGTTGTTAGTGCCAGTCTTGTCCTTGTTACTTAACTATATTTTTGATATTCAAAATAAATAACAAATATTTGTTTGAACTATTTTTAATTTTGGAGATGGGCGTAATATTAAATGTAAATGCCTTTATTGATGATGAAGAAGACGATTACATGCGCTTTTTCTCCACATCTTGCACGACTATACGGCCGGTTTAATTTAGATACCAAGTCTGATATATAATGTAAAAATCTTCTTCGCTTTTGGATTAAATTCCACCTTTCTGGATGATCGTAAGGGTTCTGGCACAGAATAATAAACAATCAGAATGCCCACTCTGCTTGAAAAAATAAGTACGCGCATCTCGTTCGCGCAGACGTAATCAGCCATGTTTTAAACGCAACCAGTGCTGTATAGACATAATATGAACTATTTTATTCGTACTTTTACTTGAATAATAGTTTAAATTATTTCAAATGTACTAAATTATTAATCTCTAAAAATTTAAAATAAAGTTCTGTCGTAACTTGTCACAAATTTCTCAATTCGAGTATACGTTTCCGTTTAAAACATGGCGATATCGTGCTGAAAAACGTCAAAGGCGGCATGTGAGAGTGGGCATTCTGATTGTTTCTTATTCTGTGGTTCTGGCCTACGACTTCCTTCAATAAAAACAAATCATCTTCATTGCTGAAGTGAAGTCGTTTTCTACTGTTTTCCATTATTTATAAAAATCAAAACAAATATACTAAACTACAAATGTGAAAAAACACGTGCCACGTGTGCTGTTGAAATGTGGATGGATGTTGATATTTTTATAATCGGGTAAGATCCTTTTGTGCATTCGGTTACTTTCGGCTCGATAGAGATGCGTATGAACGTAACGTACCAGTCCGTTACGTTAGGTAATACGTATCTAGATACGTTAGCTCAATCATTAATGCGCATGCTTATATGTCAAAAAAGATACGTTACGTATACGTATTTGCTTGCATAAAAACTCTCTATTATCTCTATACCGTGTACATTTGTTATTCCCACAGATGAGACTATGGTTTGAGTTCTCACAAATACCGCGCTCCCATTGTGTGATTTTCTGCAATCAGTTTCATACCAGACACTTTCGGTCTCGCTGCAGTTAGGTTTCTGTGGGTTTCCTGGATGCACAATACCTCACATTTCGTGTTCTTGCAGAATTCTGATAAGATGTCTTGTTTGGCTTTAGTAATGTCACTCGATATTTATGCTCGCTACTGTCAGTGTTGGCTCTGAGAAGAACCATTGTGGCTTCCTTGTCTCCCAAGGCTAAAGGTGAACGGTATCTAATACATTATAAATTATAAAAGTAGAAATACATTTAAAAATTGGTACGTAAATATGATCAAATTTAATTATGTATATTAAATTTAAATAATGCAAAAGTCGAAGGACCGATTAAAATTGAAATGAACCAAAACTTATTAAATGAAACAAAATTAAATTAAATCAAACAAGTTAAAATGATAGAGATGACTATCTGTTTTTGAATGCGCCTCCAGTAAGTTGTCGTTCCATCTGTTACGTAGTCTTCCTACTGATCGTCTTCCTATTGCGGAACCGTCTTTGCCTTGCCGTCTTTACTACCCTATTTGATGTTATTCGGCTTATATGAACTTTCCATTCTACTATTCTATTTCTTACCCAGTCTTTGACGTTCTCCGCGTTGCATCTACGTAGTATATCTGTCCTTCTAGCTATATCCCATAGTGTTTTAATATAAATCTTTCTGAATGTTTTTAATGTGCTGTTTTTAACAACCTTTATTGTCTTCTCTGTGTCAGGTAGTGTTTCTGCCGCGTGTGTCATTATTGGTCCAATGACTGTTTTGTAAATTCTGACTTTTCTTTATATTTCCCTAAATATATTCTTTGATCAACTTATCTGCAATGGTGGCGGTAAGTGCGTAAATCTTGATCCCCTTACTGAAGTAATCCATTACTACCAACATAAAGTTGCCTCCATTTACACTTTCTGGAAATGGCCCAGCAATGTCCAAAGCTGTTCTTTTAAACGGGCTTCCAACATTATATTGTCTCATAGGAGCTCGCCTTTTTCGGTAAGGCCCTTTACTCGTAGCACAAATAGTATATTTTTTACACCAGTTCTTTACGTCGTCGGAACTGTTTATCCAATAAAACCGTTCCCGAACTCATCCGTTCTACCATACCATCCGATTGCGGATGATATGCCGTAGTTCCTGTTTTCTTCATGCCTAGTCTATCACATATTCCTTGGAATAGATCGCTTTCGAAGTTCCTTTCTTGATCACTATGGATCTCCAAAGACACTCCAAATCGGCTGATATATTGTTTGATCAACTTATCTGCAATGGTGGCGGCCTTCTGGTCTGTAAGTGCGTAAATCTCGACCCACTTAGTGAAGTAATCCATTACTACCAACATGTACTTGCCTCCATTTTCACTTTCTGGAAATGGCCCAGCAATGTCCAAAACTGTTCTTTCAAACGGGTTTCCAACATTATATTGTCTCATAGGAGCTCTCCTTTTTCGGTAAGGCCCTTTACTCGTAGCACAAATAGTACATTTCTTACACCAGTTCTTTACGTCGTCGGAACTGTTCATCCAATAAAATCGTTCCCGAACTCGCTGAAGGGTTTTCTTTACACCGAAATGCCCTCCTGATGGACTGTCGTGTAACTAACGAAGTACTTCGGCTATTCTGCTCTTTGGGATGACCAACTGTCTTCTATTCTCTGAACCGTCATCATTTTCCAGTACTCGTTTAAGCAAGCTATCTTCCATTATAAATGAATCCCACTGGGCCCAATACGTCTTAACTACTGAGCGTAGGTTCGATATTTCTTGCCAAGGTGGTTGACGGTTTGCCTCTTTCCATTTTCGAATTTTCTGTACAGGTGGATCTCTCTCTTGTTCTTCCCTTATTTAGTAGGTGTCCAGTCGTTGTTGACCATCGTTGTTCTTAGCACTGCTGCTTCCTTGGATTCCGTTTTGTTGCAGTGGGAACACTCTGCTAGGCATGGCCTTCTGGAAACAGAATCATCGTTTCTGTGGCTAACTCCGGCCCGGTGTTGAATCTTGAAATCGTATTCTTGGAGTCGTTCGATCCATCTGACTATCTGACCCTCTGGATTCTTAAACTGCATTAACCACTTAAGGGCGGCATGGTCGGTTCGGATTGAAAACTTCCTTCCGTAGAGGTATTGATAGAAGTGCTCTACCTATTTCACTACTACTAGAAGTTCTCTTCTCGTGACGCAATAATTCCGCTCAGGTTTTGAAAGAACTTTACTAAAATATCCAAGGACTCGTTCCTGTCTTCCTTGAATCTGAGATAGCACTCTTCCAATTTCCACATTAATTCCATCTGTATCTAAGATGAACTCTCCTTCTGGCAGTGGATACCCTAAAATTGGTGCTGTGATTAAACGCTTTTTCAAGGTCTCAAAGGCATTTTGGCAGTCTGTATCCCAGCGGTAATCTCTTGCTTCCTCTGTAAGTCGCGTTAATGGCTTAGCGATATCTGCAAACTTCTTAATAAACCTCGGGTAGTAAGTACATAGTCCAAGAAAACTTCTCACTTGATGTTTGTCGGTTGGTTCTGACCAGTCCTTAATGGAAATGATTTTTCCCTTATTTACGCCCACTCCTTCTTTACTGACTATACGACCCAGATAATTGATTTTACCTTGAAAAAGCTGGCAATTCTTGGGGTTTGGTATCAGTTGGGCACTACTATCTGGGCCTTCCTGTTATTGTACCAGTCGTACCTTGACTAGTATCGACGGAACCAGTCAACATAAAAATTTTTAAAACATCGAGAATTTTTACTTTAACCAATCACAAAAAGTTTTTCTTTTTCTCCACTTTAAATTTGCACACAATAATGCGGTCAGCGTTTACTTAACAGATTTACCCCCACTGCACTTTTCATATTACGAAATTTAAAATTTTATTGGTAAGGCCCGATACAGACCAGTCTTGTCAGCGTTATAACTTCTTCTTCTTCACGTGCCATCTCCGCTACGAAGGTTGGCTATCATCATGGCAATTTTGACCCTGGAGGCTGCCGCTCGGAACAATTGTATGGAAGTGCAAGCAAACCACTCCCTGAGGTTTCTCAACCATGACATTCTTCTCCTACCTATGCTGCGCCTACCTTCAATCTTTCCTTGCATAATTAGTTTGTAACAGTTGATATTTATTCCCACGTGTAATATGTCCCAGGTATTGTAGTTTCCTCATTTTAACACTCAATACGACCTCCTTTTGTTTGTTCATCCTGTCTAATACAACTTGGTTAGTTATCTTATCCTTCCAGGAGATTTTTAACAGTTCTTCGGTACGCCCACATCTCAAATGCCTCCAGCTTACCCATACATTGCTTATTTAGTGTCCACGCCTCCACCCCATATAACAGGACCGAGAAAACATAACATTTAAGCATTCGTATTTTTAGCTTTAGGCTTAGGTTTCAGCTACACAACATTTGTTTCATATTGTTAAAGGCACTGCGGGCTTTTCCTATTCTTATTCTTATTTCTCTGGTGTATTCGTTTGACTTAAAATTACATTAAAATTACAAAGAATGATGGAAGAACTAGATAGAGAATCGACAAAAATTGGACTCAAGATGAATTATAGTAAAACAAAAACCATGACTAATCAACCAGAAGAACTTATAATTACAGTGGCACAAACAAAATAGAACAAGTAAAAGAGTATATATATCTAGGCCAAATCACTAAATTAAATAAAGAAAATCAGACCGAAGAAATAAAGAGAAGAATAAGATTGGCCTGGGCATCATTCGGAAAACTGTCTTATATTCTAAAGAATTCAAAATACCCCCAATACTTAAAAACGAGAGTCTTCAATCAATGTATACTCCCTGTCCTCACATATGGCTCTCAGACATGGACGTTTACAAAGGAAAATATGGAAAAAATAGCAAAGACAGAAAGATCCATGGAAAGACAAATGCTGAACATTAAACTATCAGACAAAAAAAGAAACGAATGGATCCGTAATAAAACAAAAGTGAAAGATGTCTCAACCCAAGTAGCAAAGCTTAAATGGAAGTTCGCCGGACACACCCTAAGGCAGAAAGATAAAAGATGGACTAAAACAATTATACATTGGAGACCATGGAATCACAAACGTAAAAGGGGAAGGCCACAAATGCGATGGTCAGATGACCTGAAGAAACACGCCGGGTCAAAATGGATGCAAATTGCCCAAGATAGAGAGGCATGGAAGAAGGAGGAGGAGGCCTATATCCAAGGATGGATGTTAAGGGCTGTATAGATAGATAGATTCGTTTGACTCGTTAATATTTAAAATTCCACGAGAAAACTAAGTTCCTGTAGCTGGCTGTATACCATATATCACAAAAAAAATTTGTTTAAAATGCTTTATAAAAGGTATATAAAAATGCCCCAAACGGGCTATCACAAACACATTGCAAAACGGTTTCGGATTAAACCATCCATCATCAGTGCAAACGGTTGTACATGCTAGTAGCCACCAAAATATATGGGTAAAAACCCTTTAAATGTTTTAAATTTGTAGTTGTTTTACATTATTAGTATTTATAATTTGTGATGTTTAAGTTACCGTTGGATAGGTAACATGGCGGCGTATGACTCTACATGAGTAAAATGGTCCTGAGACGAAGTGTCTACGAGGATCTGTTGATAACAACCCTAAGTTGTTATCAACATATTATAATGGAACCATATAATGGAATGTTCTTACTTCTCATTTTACAAAACCTATCGTATACTATAGTATTGATGGCAATAACTTCAGGTTAAATTTTTTTCTTTTTTTTTTGTTGAACATTTCCACTTTTACTATACTACTTTTTTAAATCGGCCTTTTTCTTTAAAATGTCACTAACTTGAGTTTTTCCTATTTGAAACTTTTCTGTAAAACTCGCAAATTATAATTATTTTTTTCAGTTGCTTCTATCACAGATATTTTTTCTTCCAAACTTAAAAACTTTCTTTTAGTCGAATACATTGTTACCCTTAGATCATAATATTTTAACTAAATTAGAAATGTGTGCAAAGGATAAATAAATTCTAAAATGGGCTTTTTCAAATCCAACTCGATGTACCTAAAATACCTAGTGTGATGACCATAAGTCCCTACTTGTATAATTAGTTTTATGGCTACAATAAGTTATATACATATTTGAATTTCCAGAGCCCCAATTTTAATATTTTCATTGGATCATAGGTTTAAATCATTGATGGGTTCGACCGTTACTTGATGGAAATTCATTTTATGTAACAATAAAACACTGAAAACTTCGTTTTCAAACTTCCACAAAATTTATTTTAACTCTTATCACTACAGCTGTTTCGGCTGATTGCCTTTCTCAAGTGATCTATTTTTGGCTTGCGTTTACACTTTATAGTCTCTAATGAAATAGTTGAGGAGGGGAGAAAAGTGTAACTCAAGCCAAAAATAGATCACTTGAGAAAGGCAATCAGCCGAAACAGTTGTAGTGATAAGAGTTAAAATAAATTTTGTGGAAGTTTAAAAACAAGGTTTTCAGTGTTTTATTGTTACAGGTTTCAATCAGTTTTCCGTTGTGGAGAGGTGTCCTTTAACAGAAGTTTTACTATAGTTAATATAGTATATACAATGGATTGTAAATGTAATTACCATTGCAATGGCGTCAGAAGTGTATTTATTCGTTCATATCATTCTTAACCAAAAACAAGTTGTAACAGAAATTTTAATTATAAAGGTTTTACACATCTTTAATAATTTATATTTAAATAATTATTTTATTTTAATTTCTTTATTAATTTGTAACGTTCCAACGAACATTCATTGGACGTCAATCTATGACGTGCCAACAAATATTCATTGGGTGCCAATTTGTAACCCTTCGAGGCTCAATTTGTAACATCCCAACGTTGAGCTGCTGTTGTCAACCTGTAACCGCAAACCTTAGTTTGCTGCTACAACCTGACTAACATCACTAACAACGTTGGAGTGACAAATCGTTTCCCGTTGGGACCAATTTTTAACGTCATAACCCCTAATGTATCAATTACAAAATTGCTACATTAGACGTTATACGAAACACTCCCTGGCTAGCTCACTCAGGACGTGAATATGGCCTACTCTGGAGCAACACACACAAACAAGTAAAAAGAAGAAACAATACACAGTTAAATTAACACATGTTTATTAAATATAAAAAAAACAGAAAAATAAATGTTAAGTATCGTATTGAATTTAAATAAAAATTATTCGACTTCTTGCTACAGTGTTACATTAGGTATATGAAAGAACAATTTTTGTCACCAAATCCTAAGTTTTATCCTGGTCTTTTCTGCTCTGGTTGTTAGCAAGCCATGTTGGTAGTTTTGGATTTCCTTGTCTCGGAGTCAACTCTCCTATTGGAATAATGGTTCCATTCTCAGGCCGGTTGGTCTTCTGGATGGTAATAGAATTTGACCCGCACCTGAGAAATGTATCCCGGAGGTTGACTAAAATGAAGAAAAACACACCTTGCTTTAGAAAATGGTGAAACCAAAATGAGAGACCTTGCTTGGGGGATGAATAAGGTGACCAATCAAATTTAACAAAATTTTATCATTATTCACCCAAGCAAGTCGAGAAACAATTCTTATTTATGCACTTATCATAGGCAAATAAGTAAAAGTAAGGATATAACTTTAATACAAATGGTAATTACTTTTTTAAAACTGAAATATTCTAATATTAATAAAAAAAAACAAGATATATTTATTGAAAAGCTAGATAATTTAGAAACATTGCTATATAGAAATGATAGTTTGTCAAAAGTTAATTATTATTAAAATCAAAAGATATTATGGATTTAAAATTCATATTTAAAACTATAAAAATATTCGTAAAACTTTTACAGACTATATTAAAGAAACTATATATTTCTTATCGCTAGTTTTTTATTTAATATAAAAAACGTAAGAAATCCACAAAATATGTACCTACTTACATGTCATACCATGATCATAAATAATGAGCTTAGAACTTTTAAAGTTAAAATTATAAAAAGATTTTTATACAACAGGTGGAATTAGGAAATCGATAAAATATATTATACACTTACCTCCAAATCTGGAGACGACACAACAATTGGTTATTCTATTCTTAGAGAAGTCATGAAGAAAATCGACATTTTTAGAAAATAGAAGTCTTTATATCGACTTTTGTATCGAATGGGAAGGAGAAATGTCGACAAGAATAAAGATGGGACCTCTCGTTCCAAAGTAACGGAAATAGAGATGAAAATAAAATTCACTCTTTAGAAACTTGAGTAAAAGATAAAAATGATGATTATTAAGAAAATAGGAAAGGTAGATACTAAAATATATATATAAAGAAGATAGATTTGGACGCCAACTGGTTTTTATACCAAATACCAGTAAAAATGAAAAGAGAATAATGAATCAATTAAGTAACGACATAATTCTGATACAATCTATATCCTAGAAAATATATAGAAAAATAAGAGATACAATGGAGGATATAGAAGAATATGAATTATGACAGAAGATACGGAAATTGGAGAATAGAATTAACGAAATATATTAACATAAGAAAGAAAGCAGGCAATGTAGCAGTTATAACGCTACACACTTCCACCACCCGGTAGAAAAATTTCGAAAGTACCTTGAGAAATTTTTCTCATCACTAAACTCATTATATGTTATGATCATCAAAATAATAATAAAGGTAATCTTTACCAAATAATAAAGTTATCTAGATACCTAGATATAGGTATATTAACTTGTAAGTTTAGATACTATTATTTAAACAAAATAAAGTGAAAATGGTTAACTTGTGATAAGATATAAAAATTAATATACTTATATTAACCTAAGTCAAAAAATAAATGACTATCACCCAACGAATTATAGTATCCGTTAAACTAAAATTTTAACTACATAATTATAAACTATGTATTACAGTATTGTAATACTATATACACTAAATGACTTTAGAGTGAGAACTCTGGGTATTATTTCATCCCCAACGAATTATAGTATTCGTCACACTAAAATTGTAAGGTAAATAATCCTATGCTATATCTTATAGCAATTCCTTACAAGGCTTTAGAGTTAATACTCAGGGAAATATTTTATCCCAACGAATTGTAGTATTCGTCACACTAAAATTGGTCGTAGACCAAGAGGGAGAAAAGCTACGTTAAGGGTTATCCGCAACCTTTGGTACTGTACATCGATTATACACTGGGTCGATTGAAATCATGTTGGTATGAACGCAGTAGCCCATAATCCATGGTTAAACCTCGAAAGCGCTCCTCAGAGACGACAGTCCTGTGTACTATGAACCCCCCGACGCCATACCCTAAAGACAACCTTACCATTAAAGGAAGATCCAGTGGTATAAATGTACATCTCCACCATAGTTCGGTCCCATATATATGTAATTACATATATATCATACAAAAACAACTAATATGGGGGCGATGTATCTATCATTCATGTAGATAAACATCGTTAGAAAGACATTCTTTCAAGAATGTTAGTTCTTAAGGGAAGCTAATTTTAAACATAGGTAATTATGATATTAGCAATATCACTAGATATGCATATAATCATTAAGTTATAAAAGATAAGATATCATAATCATCAGTAATGCAGTAGGTATATAAGTCCAAATATTAGTTATCATAATACTAATCTAGATTTTAGTTGCATATATTGCATGAGATAGTATGAGTAGAACATTATAAGCAGTTAAGAAAGATAAGGTAAACGTCAAAATATAAAAGAAATAAGTAAAAATTTAGTAAGACCAATCTAGACATCTACTAAGTATAAAATTTACACAAGATGAAAAGAAAACTGCGCAAAATTATACTCAGTTGAACTGAAGAAGAAAAATTAGTCATAAATATACTTTGATTTATATCCAAACGTTATGCACCTGTTGGAATAATAAAGTAATCTATACAGAAAAATTGTATAGAGCAAAGTTATACAAGAGGGTATAAAAAACAAAACCTTTCCATTGTCATTTCAAAGAGACACAACCCTACACCAGATTTCTAAATAGTAGTATGCATAAGGTTAAATCTACCTTGCAAATGCAAAAAAAAAATTTCATTAAAATATAACACTCAAGAAAAAGAAAATCCATTATAGTTATGCATTGATGAGGGCAATCATTGTGAACTAAATCAGAGAAACTTATTATGACTAAACTTCAATAGACAGTATGGTCTGGAAACAATTACATTGTTTATTAAAGATAAGATAATGAGAATGAATTCTCGGCATATTGCATATGCATATTTATGGACTAAGGCAAGTCAATAAAACAGCAAATTAACATTAAGCTAGTATAAGATAAAGTAATTTTTGTACCAAATAGTATCAAAAATTAAAGGTAGGTAAATATCAAGATAATTAAGTAACACAAGTAATTTTGATTGTTAGATAAAGATAAGTATATTCTTCACAATACCTAGTAAGTCAAAGTTCTACACAAAAGACATTAAAGATACTGCATAAAATTTGGCTTACTTATGATAAAGGAAAATACAAAGCAAAGATAAGACAAGTTGTGGTAATATCATATAAAATTGCTATAACACTAAACACTATCCAGGGATCTACACAAAAGAAATAGAACTAGAACTGCATAAATATAGACGTATGTATTTAAAATGTTAAAGACAATTCAAATGCAATCAAAAACTTCAAAGCTTCATAATCTTACACCAGAGGTTTCTATTAAAAGAAGATATATGCATAAGATTACTTTCACTCCAAAAGATAAAGAATTATGCCTAACGCAACACCCCTAATGGGTAAATGGAAAATATTAACGCCCTTGTTAATAGTTTTCCTGCAGTGACCTCAAGTCCCGCGAAGATAAATCATCCTAGGCAATTTTTATGTGCTTGCTCGAACAAATCTCATATTTGAACCCATTCAACGGAAAAACAAGACACTTGCACTAGGTATGAAAATTAGACATAAGTTATTACCGCAATAGTTTTAATAACACTATAAAGGTAATACAAGTAGCTAACTTGCAAAGGTAATAGATAATGTGTTATTAAACGAAGATAAAGAAAAGTAAATAACAATCAAACTTGTGAAAGGTAGTAGATAAATTTTCTAGCAAAGGTTCTCATAACGAAATATTTTATTGAAAAGTCCATAAATAACGAAGATATTTGTTAACGCAGGTAATAAAAAATATGTATAAGCTTAACAAAAGAGATAAGAAGATAATTTAAAATATATGCAATACAAGATATATGTAAGTTTAAATTACACTTAAAGGTAAGATATAATAGTATAACTGCAAGTTTTACTCAAAAGATATATTTTTAATATGCATTACTGATTTTCATCGTCACTAGAATCAGTGACATCTAATTTGATATCCCTGACATGAAAATTTCCAAGATCATTTCCATCTATATCCTTTAAATTGTAGACTAATTTAGACAAAACTTTATTGACAATACAAGGGACAAATTTTGGTGCTAGTTTTGCAGAGAAATCATCGACAGCTTTTGATAGGACAAAATTTTTCTTCCAGACTTTATCACCAACGTGATATTTGACATCACGTCTACGAAGGTTATACCTGCTAGAATTCGTCGCATAAGAGTGACGTATTCTCTTTTGCACTTCTTTGAAAATAGAAGACATATTTTCTAGTGGTCTTGGATCGAATAGCTTGTTATTAATATTAATGACATTGCTTGCTTTGTCTTCTATTGCACCAAAGAAGGAACCGTCCAAAGGGATATTTCTGGCAAAAGTTAGAAACGAAGGACTAAATTGTGTAACTTCGTGTTTGGCAAGGCGAATAGCCTGGGCAATCTTAAAGATTTCTTTGTCCCAATCTTTATGATTATCATGTATAAAAGAACGAATAGCTGTTACGATAGTTTTGTTAACTCTCTCAGTAGGATTTATTTGAGGAAAATATCTCGCATTATACCAAATTTTTTGTACCTTATATTTATTCATTAAATTTTTGAAATCATTGGAAACGAACTGTTTCCCATTATCAACTGCGAAAATTTGTGGTACCCCAAAGATAAGAAAAACTTGATTTTCAATAAATTTAACAATAGCTGTAGAGGTAGCATTTGCCATTGGATGGACAAAAACAAATTTCGTGAACCAGTCGACAACAACTAAAAGAAAACGATTTCCATTTTTAGATCTAGGATAAGGACCTAATAAGTCAGCAGATAAGAACTGAAATGGAAAATTAATATCCCTGTACTTTCCCATTAAACCAGCAGGAGGTACATTTCCTGGTTTACTAGCAGCACAGATTTTGCACTTACTGATATAGTTTGCGACATAAAGTCTCATTCTAGGCCAGTAATACAATTCCGTGATTCTAGAGAGCGTTTTATATACTCCTAGGTGAGCAGCAGTAGGATCATCATGAAAGAGTTTCAAAATCTCTTTTCTGTGAGGAGACGGAACGAAAATTTTCCATTCTGGGGAAGGATCTGAAAACTTATTCCTTGAAAAGATATGCTTGTAAAGAACATTACCATGAACTTTAAAAGCAGGAAATTGATCTGGATTATTTTGTACTTTTTGTACCATATTATCATACCAAGAATCTGTTTTAAGATTAGATAAATCTAAAAGAGAAACTTCAGGATTTTGTTCAGGTATTCTAGAAAGAGAATCTGCCACAACATTTAAAGAACCACTACGGTGAATGACAGTGAACTTGTGACAGGATAATTTCATTATCCATCTGGCAATTCTAGGAGAAGGGTTTTTCATGGAATATAACCACTGTAAGGATGAGTGATCAGTAATCACAGTGAAGTTTTCACTTCCTTCAATATAACACCTAAATTTTTCAATAGATAATAAAATAGCCAGCAGTTCTTTCTCAGTAGTAGTGTACTTACGTTGAGCTTTAGAAAGAGTTTTACTAAAGAAAGCTATAGGATGCTCTAAACCATCTTCTTTTTGGAATAATACACCTCCAACACCAGTGTCACTTGCATCACAAGCAAGATAAAAATGCTTGTCAAAGTCTGGACTAGCAAGAACAGGAGCAGATGTTAGTGCCTGTTTAATCTGACTAAAAGCTAAGTTAGCTTCTGGAGTCCAAACAATAGACTGTCCTTTCTTTTTACCCTTGAGTAAATCAGAAATGGGAGTACAAATGGATGCAAAATTATTCAAAAATCGACGGTAATAACCTATCAATCCGATAAGTCTACGAATTTGAGTAGTAGTTTTTGGAACTGGATATTCCAAAATAGCTTCTACTTTAGCTGGGTCAGTTCTTAACCCTTGTTGATCTACAACAAAACCAAGAAATTTAAGAGAAGGTCTACAAAACTGACACTTTTCAAAATTGACTGTAAGATTTGCATCTTTAAGTCTCTTAAACAACATTTTAAGAATTTTGATATGACAATCAAAGTCAGGAGTAACAACAATAATATCATCAAGATAATAGAAAACATAAGGCTCCAGTAAAGGACCTATAACTGAATCCATAACTCTGCACATAGCTTGTGCACTATTATTTAAGCCAAAAGGTAATACATTAAAACAGAACAAACCTCTATTTTGAACTGTAAATGCAGTCTTTAATTTGGATTGATCATCCAAAGGTATCTGATAAAAAGCTTGTTTTAAATCGATCGACGAAATAAATTTAGCATCTCTTACTTTAGATATAATTGAATCTATTAAAGGCATGGGGTAACTATCAGGAACTGTTATCGAATTAAGTTTTCGACCATCAAAACAAACTCTATAGGAACTATCTTTCTTCGGAACCAACCACAAAGGAGACAACCAAGGTGTACTGGTTGTTAATGGTTCGATGACTTTCAACTTAAGCATCTCATCAACTCCTTCGTTGAGAATTTTCTGCATAGCAGGCGAAAGAGGATATTGTCTTTGCCTGATTGGTTTCGCATCACCAGTGTCTATATGGTGAGTATACAAGTGGGTTCTACCAATAGAATCTGTTGGGCCTATTTCCTTAAACAGTTTGACTACCGAATGTAGCTGTGAAAGCTGATAGGTGGATAAATCCTCTGAACTTACTATAGTATTAACAACACAAGTTGACAGTTTAGCTGTACTATACGAAAAATTTGAGAAATCCAAAGAAATTCTAAACAATTTCATAAAATCCATACCTAAAATCATTTTATGTGAGATAGAAGGAACCACTAAAACTTTTAACTTTTGTGTGCTATCAGATAAGGTAACAGGTAAAAACACATAACCTAAGGTATTTTGGACATTACCATCAGCAGTAGTTAGCTGTACTGAAACATCATAGTGAAGATGCAAATTCAGCTTCTTAAGAAGAAATAAAGCTGGAGAGCCAATAATAGAGACATTACTACCAGAGTCTACAAGTGCAGATATTGTTTCACTGCCAATATTTATTGAAATATATGGTCGATTATCCTGTGTACGAATATCGAGAAGAGGATTAGTTCTACATAAAGTATCAGACGTTGAAATCAACGGAAAAGAAATATTCGCAGGATTTAAAGAAACATTGTGCGTTGTATCTATGGGAGTTTTGTCTATAGGTAAAGGATTAAAATCACAATTAGAATCAGAAGTTTCAGCTCGCGTTGTAATAATAGGTGGTAGTTGAAATGTTACTCTGCTTGTCCTTTGTTTGAAGTTTTCTTCAAATTTTTCCCTGGTATGTTCTTCCCTTTTAGGTTTGATGCAGACATTTGACTGCAATGAGGTTGATTCCTGTCCGCTATCGAACAACCTCGCGCTTCGTTTTTTGAACATTTGGGGCAATGTGCCTTAATAACGTTCTTAAAACCGCAACCATAACAAAATTTATTTTTCTGGTACCTGCACTGAGGATACACATGACCTCGTTTGTTGCAATTCCAACAAATTTCATCAAGCGAATTTGTTTCATATGAAAACTTCTTATTATTATTAAAGTGGGGTATAGATAACGCAGACTCAATTCTTTTACAGTAAGAGGTAAGATCAGATACAGTGTCTATATCGTGCAAAGCCAAAGCTTTGATGTAGTCTGGCAAAAGACCACGTCTAATTTCAGATACTTTATCTTTCTCTGAAACGACAGAAGGTAAACGGAAGAAAAGAGCTTCAAAATTAGAGATAAATGTAGATACAGGTTCTCGAAAAGATTGCCTTGTAGAACGAATTTGTTCCCACAAATTCCTCTCATAATCTGCCGGAAGATAAGTTTCCTTTAAAGCGGCAACTAAGTCAGACCATGACTGAAATGTCTTTTTAAGAAGATGATTATGCCACCAAGTGAAAGCATTGCCATCAAACAGATCTCCTGCAGAAAGAAACAGGTCATCATCAGAACAATTCCTGGAGATTTTAAGCGTCTCAATTTGTTCGAGAAAAGGAATCAAAGGCTGTTTGCCGGAAAACTTTTGAATTCCCCATTTATAAATGGGCACAGACTTTACTGCTGAAGATGCAGTATGTGGTTCCAACCTAACTGGAGTAGATTCTGAAGGAACATTAAGTTTTTCCACAAGCACACCCTCAATTGACAATAGTTTACTCCGTAACTGTCTTTTGATTTTTTCCTGCGTCGAAGAAGTGGTTTTCAGACGAGATACACGGCCAGACAAATGAGTTAAACGAGAACAAATACATTTGTACCTATAATCGGACTTACTACCTGAAAATTCATCGATGATACTTGATAAATCATTAAGAGTAGCCAAGGCCTGATTATGGTCTTGATCAAAATCAAGAGAGACAACTGTTTCAGAGAAGCTTCTGTCTGCTGCTTCCTGAGACAAAATTCCACTAAGGACTTTTCTTTTCTCATCGACTGTAGAAGGAACCTCAAGATCTCTAATAATTAACTCATAAGTTAATTCATCAGTTTTCAAATGCTTAGGGTTGATGGTAGCCATTTTGTAAGATTATTTAAACAAACAATAATTTATATAAACCAAGTAACCAAATTAACTTTAAAGATAAAGATAATTAAATTTTAAGAAAATAATATAAAACTACTATTTTATATTTAATTAAGTTTTAACACTACCCAACAACACATGAACTTGTCAAGGTTAATGATAACCAGCAGACAAAAAAGGTTGGTGATCAAAAAAAACTATCAGTAAAAATTAGATAAAAAACTAAGTACAAAAAAGTAAGTAAGATAGAAAATAGATATTTTTACTGAAATTTAATAAATTTATTACTCCAAAAAGGAAGAAAAATGTTAAAGATAATAATAGCAAGAAAATATAAAAGTATTGTTTCAACTAAATACAAGAATGTATGCATTACTCAGAGTATATTACGTTGGTGCGCCAATTTGTAACGTTCCAACGAACATTCATTGGACGTCAATCTATGACGTGCCAACAAATATTCATTGGGTGCCAATTTGTAACCCTTCGAGGCTCAATTTGTAACATCCCAACGTTGAGCTGCTGTTGTCAACCTGTAACCGCAAACCTTAGTTTGCTGCTACAACCTGACTAACATCACTAACAACGTTGGAGTGACAAATCGTTTCCCGTTGGGACCAATTTTTAACGTCATAACCCCTAATGTATCAATTACAAAATTGCTACATTAGACGTTATACGAAACACTCCCTGGCTAGCTCACTCAGGACGTGAATATGCCTACTCTGAGCAACACACAAACAAGTAAAAAGAAGAAACAATACACAGTTAAATTAACACATGTTTATTAAATATAAAAAAAAAAACAGAAAAATAAATGTTAAGTATCGTATTGAATTTAAATAAAAATTATTCGACTTCTTGCTACAGTGTTACATTAGGTATATGAAAGAACAATTTTTGTCACCAAATCCTAAGTTTTATCCTGGTCTTTTCTGCTCTGGTTGTTAGCAAGCCATGTTGGTAGTTTTGGATTTCCTTGTCTCGGAGTCAACTCTCCTAGTAAGGATATAACTTTAATACAAATGGTAATTACTTTTTTAAACTGAAATATTCTAATATTAATAAAAAAAAAACCAAGATATATTTATTGAAAAGCTAGATAATTTAGAAACATTGCTATATAGAAATGATAGTTTGTCAAAAGTTAATTATTATTAAAATCAAAAGATATTATGGATTATAATTCATATTTAAAACTATAAAAATATTCGTAAAACTTTTACATACTATATTAAAGAAACTATATATTTCTTATCGCTAGTTTTTTATATAAAAATAAAAAACATAGAGATATCCAAAAAAAAATATGTATCTACTTACATGTCATACCATAATCATAAATAATGAGCTTAGAATTTTCAAAGTTAAAATTATAAAAAGATTTTTATACAACAGGTGGAATTAGGAAATCGATAAAAATATATTATACACTTACCTCCAAATCTGGAGACGACACAACAATTGATTATTCTATTCTTAGAGAAGTCATGAAGAAAATCAACATTTTTAGAAAATAGAAGTCTTTATATCGACTTTTGTATCGAACGGGAAGGAGAAATGTCACAGAGAATAAAGATGGGACCTCTCGTTCCAAAGTAACGGAAATAGAGATGAAAATAAAATTCACTCTTTAGAAACTTGAGTAAAAGATAAAAATAATGATTATTAAGAAAATAGGAAAGGTAGATACTAAAATATATATATATATATATATATATATATATATATAAGATATATAAAAGAAGATAGAATTGGACGCCAACTGGTTTTTATACCAAATACCAGTAAAAATGAAAAGAGAATAATGAATTAATTAAGTAACGACATAATTCTGATACAATCTATATCCTAGAAAATATATAGAAAAATAAGAGATACAATGGAGGATATAGAAGAATATGAATTATGACAGAAGATACGGAAATTGGAGAATAGAATTAACGAAATATATTAACATAAGAAAGAAAGCAGGCAATGTAGCAGTTATAACGCTACAAATTTATTAATTCCTTTACCTCCAGTTTCGTTTTTACTATTTTTTATTCAAAAATTAGTTGGCGCCCTCTGTCTTTCTTTGTTCTTTCTTTTAGTCTCCCTATTTTCTGTCAATCAACTTTTCTAAACGTAGTAAGAATAAAATTTTTCTTTAAACGTCAAATAATGATGACATTACTTATCTAACTTGATCCTGTCAAAGTTTGATGTCTCCGCCGGCAGCAGTTTTTTTTTCCCATTTCTTTACGGCGGAGGGAAAAATGTTGTCATGGCAACAATATGAAACATGTCACAAAGCAACAATACAAATGTCATTAACAACAAAAATTGTTTGATTATAAAATCATGGGCAATTCTGAGATTTTCAACAGATAACTGTCGTTGATTATTAGATTTTTTCCTAACTAACATTGTGAATCGGAATATTTGAGCTAAAACTCGCTGCAGTGTATTAAAGTTAGAAAAGCGGGAAAATACATTTTCCCAAATATAGTCTGATTTGACTATAGCAAGATTGACTTTTTTAGTTTCAGGCAAGTCGTCAATAACCTTGAAAGAATCTAAGGAGTCAAAATCTGTTTGTTCAATTAAGAATTGAGGACCCTCTATCCAAAAAAGCCAGGTGTCTGAAGAAAATATTCCACGAGAAAGTGAATCGGCGGGGTTTAAATGTGATTTGACATGTCTCCAAGTAAACTCCTTACTATTTTCGTGTATAGTTGATACACGTCGAGCAACAAAAGGAGAAAAATCACAAGGGGATCTTTTTATCCAACTGAGAGCCCCTTGGGAATCAGACCATAAGTGAACATAATGGATCTGAATAGATATGCAAAGGATTTGAACGATTCTACGAGCTAATGTTGACAACAATTCCATTGCACATAGCTCTAGTTTGGGCACAGTCAATTTAGTCTTTAGTGGGTTTACTCTAGATTTGGCAGTAATTAACCTAAACGATTTAGAGCCATCACTGTAGATCGCTACTAAATAGATGCAACCGCTGTAGGCCTTCTGGCTGGCGTCACAAAACCCGTGGATGGAGCAAGATGATACAACTTTGGGCTCAGTCAATTGCCTAGGTATGCGAAGTTGACTAACTTCAGCTAATAAAGCAAGAAATTTCCCAAACTGAGTAATTATAGATGTATCCGAAATAGGACGTCCCATCCTATTTGGGACTTCCACACAGATTGCATTAATAACTTACCGAAGACGGTCAGAGTATTCACAATTCCAAAAGGGTCGAAAGTTGAGGCTATAACGCTTAATATTTTTCGTTTTGTTAGAGGAGATGCATTAATCAAACTGCCAATTTTAATATGCAGACGATCATAAGTAGGGTTCCACTGAAGCCCCAGAATTTTGTTTGAAGAATCATTGAAAGTACGTTCCATCTGAGCATTGGTAGACTCATTGACGGATTTTAAAACTTGTTGCGAGTTAGATTGCCATTTATGAAGTTGGAATCCATGCTTTGCTAACATGGTATTTAATTCGTAATAAAAAATCTCTAAGTCATTTTTATCATTAGTTCCTGTCAGAATGTCATCCATATAAGTTTGATGGAGGATAGCATGCTGTGCTTTGGGAAACTCAGGATTATTTACAGCAATGTCTTTTAAGACACGAGTGGCTAGAAATGGGGCACAGTTTTGACCGAAACTTAAAGAGGATAATTGAATACATTTAAAAGGTTCATTGGGAGTATCTCTTCATAGTATGTTTTGCAAATGTCTATGTTTTGGGTTAATATCTATAAATCGATATATCGTTTTGATGTCAGCACAAATAACATACATGTAGCATCTAAATGGACACAAAATGTCAAAAAGATTGTCCTGAACTTGATAACCCTTTGACGTTAAGTCGTTAAGGGACACACCAGAGTCAGTTTTAGCTGAGAAATCGAACACGACCCAGAGTTTGGTGGACACACTTTCTTCTCGTATTACCGACCTATGGGGTATGAAATATTTGAATTCGTTAGATAAACTATGATAAAAAGATAAAGGAATGATCTTAGCGTGTCCGAGTGTCAGATATTCTGAAATTACACTTTGATACTCTGCAAAAAGCTTTGAATCATTTTAAACTTTTTCTCAAGAGAAAAGAATCTTTGAGTAGCCATACTAAACGACCGGCCTAATTTTTTATTTTGATTCGACAGGAAAGGCATATCTACTTGATATCGCGCCAGAAGGAGTATAACAGTTGTATCTTTAAATAAGTTTTCTACATATTCGTCATTTGAATATTAAGGGTTACAATCAGGGATTTCTTTCAGCTCCCAAAATCTTTCCATAGTACGGAAGAGCTCCAACTGTTGATCAGATTGATCATCATAAACAGTTAAAAAGGTAGAAGCCAAACTATAGGCATTAGAAGTATTAACATTTTTCCGAGGTACAGGACCTGCTATAACATATCCGAGATAAGTGTCTATAAAAGACGGCAAATTCGGACCCGTATTAATCACGGTAGACTTAAGTAAATAATGATATAAATCACAGCCAATAAGAATATCTATTTGGCTGGATTCAAAGAATAAAGGATCGGCAAGCTCAACTTTAACGTGAGACGGAATTTTAAAGTTGGAAGGAGAGATAGAAAATTGTGGTAGGTTATTGGTTATTTGTCTATAACCGTACAAGATATATTAAATTTAAGATGGGGAGTTATTTGAGAATTAAAGGTAATGTCTACCACTTCCCCGCTATAGGTACAATTATTACTACCTAAGCCGGAAATATTTGCATTTTGTCTTTGGAAAGGTAAATTCAATTGTTGGGCAAAAGAACGATTAATAGTGCTCATTTAACTTGCTGAGTCCAGAAGAGCTCGTCCAATTATGGACCGACCATTAGAAGCATGGACATTCACTAATGCAGTAGGTAGCAGTACAATGTTATCTTTAACTTACGTTGCAGTTAATGCAGTTTGTGCCATCACAGAATCTGGAGGGTCTAGTAACTGATCAGCTCCAGAAGCACCAGTATTTACAAAATTAGATCGATTACATGGATTTTGGGAACCATTATTTATATTAGACGGGGACCTATTTGAACTAACAAAGGAGGAAGATCTAGGATCATTTCGATTACTTGAGCTACTGGGCAATCGAACTTGAGAATTAAAATGAAGATAACTATGATGAATTTATCACAAGTAACACACCTTCGCAGTGATTTGCAATCTGCCGTATTATGATTACTGTTAGACTTACACAAAGTTTCTTGTGTTTAACAAACTGATACCTATCTTGAGGTGACAGCGACAGAAATTTGGAACAACCATAAATTGAATGAGAAGAGTTAGAACAGTGAATACAGCTCGGTTTGTTAACCTCAAGACTGGAATGTTTTGAATTAAAATTATTTGAAGGATGTACAGTAGATGCAAGTGTGACTCTATTTCTACTAGAATCATTTTGTTTTTGATTTGTTTTAACTTTATTATTTGGTTCAAAGAGATTTAGATTTTCTAACATGGAATGACGCTTCTGCAAGAAATTGAAAAAATATTCTGCAGTAGGAATAACTTCCGGGTTCCTTGCACTTTCAAAAGCCCGTCGTGAATTGAAATCAAGTTTCTGTTCCAATAAAAATATTATTAAAGACTCAAAATTTACTGTTGGATCAAGATTTAAATTATTAATCAAATCAAAAATTTTACGAGTAGATATGTGAAATTCGCACAATTCTGCGGGAGTGCTTTTCGAAACGGGTTTCTGATCCATCAATGTTTGGTACAGAGAATAGAGTAATTTATATTTGTCATCGTATGCATTTTTAAGAATATTTAAAGCAATATGTAAATTTTGATTAGTTACGCTTAAGGAATCAATCATTTCCAAAGGAGGTCCACGTAATAAACCTTTAAGATAATAGAACTTTTCGCCGTCCGATTGTAACTTATTGTTGTTAAGAACTAATGCTGAAAAAAGATCTATAAAACTGGGCCAGTCCTGTGCTAAACCAGAAAATGGTTTGATATTAATTTTAGGTAATACGACATTAGAGACAGCGTCTGATGAATTAGTATTAGAAGTAAAACATTTGATATTTTTATTTTGAATAAGCAGTTCAAGATTTGCAATACAAGTTTCAAAACGGTCAGCGACTATATTTTCGGCTGGACCGTCCGAGGAAACATTATCTTCCTCAGTGTTAGATAAAGAAGCAATTTCTAATTGAATTTGTTGATAGGTATCATAATGATTTGAAATATTTTTAAGTTTGACGTTTAGTAAGCTTATTTCTTCAGAACCAGTCAGTTCTTTCAAGAAATTTTCAATTCTAGTTAATTGAGACTTGCAACCGCGTCGCTTATTTTGTAAGTTAATTAAGGACATGATTGATCCTAAGCAGAACTATATAAGTATATATTAGTATAGTAATAAACAGTTATAAATAAATAAACATAGAATAGTACACGAAATAAACAAAATCCTGTATGCAAATGTAACCAATAGATTATAAAGAAAGTAACAAAATCTATATTATATGTATTTTAAACCAAACACGCAGGTAGTTAATAAATACATAAAAAATAACCCCAATATAATTTCTTATAACAACAGATAGAGGATTATTTTAAAATGAAAAGTTATCATAATATACCTGCAAGGTATTGAAAAACAAGTTCACATCCTAAAAGGTTGTTTTTTACAACCTGAATATTACGAAAGTCATAATATGTAATAACACAAAAATAGTTTATCAAATAAAAACACATAAACCGGTCTCCTAGGTACGGCAAGGGCCAGAGATCTCGGATGAAACAGGAACCGGCTAACGACGGAAAACCGGCTAGCAGGGACAGCTAGCAGCCAACACGCATCAAAACTTCAAACGATGTTGCCAATGTTTTCTTTTTGTCGGATATTATCGGATTGTTTTTTTCGCGATAAAGTCTTTCAAACAATAAAAAATAGAAAAGTTTATTTATAACGACACCTGTCAAAGTGACAAATCATCCGGCTCGAAGGACCAACAAAAACTATGTACGAATAAGGAGCTCGCCTTAGCGAACTTTGCTGGTTCGGAGAAAGATTTTCTTGTCGCACAAAGCTTCTGAGATACTCCTTAGCTTCGAAGGACCAGCTGGAGAATCCAGCACCTGAAAGGTTGTTCCCTTGACAAGGGATAGGTGTAAAAATTAAATATGTAAAGCCTTAAAATATCTTTATTGCAAGAAGAAAAATAGCCTACATTACTGTAGAAAATGGCATTTAATAGTTTATGGATAAAAGTAAATGTTTAACTTGTATAACATGTAAATTAAAATCGTTGTTAAAATGTTAAAATTGTTGGACCACAAATCGTTTATGCACTCGCAGCACGATATGGCAACACCGCGACTTGGAACAATTGCAAAGTTGAGATTAAATATAAGTTTTCTACTTACAATAAAGCACAGCTTCTAACTCTTGTTACCATGCACTCACTGCCAACAATACTGGCCACAAAAACTAGATAATTGGAAAATAAGGAAATAATGAATAAATGAAGAAATGAATTTGACGGGTTTGTCCGACCTTTTCTTAAGACGGTTGCTTGGCGACTATATGGTTTTTAGAAACTTGTTGGTCTTGCTAACAGTTCAGGACCGAGAATGGACTGGTTTTTGGGACTAGTCCAAGTTTAGATATAAGGGGAGTTTTTTTTATGAAAATATAAGATTTATACAATGTACAAATTTATGGTAAATTTATACAGGTTGTATGTAACCAAGATGGAAGTGTAGAAACAGGACATTGTACATGAATGGCAGGTGCAGAAGTGTGTAGCCACGTTGGTGCGATATCGTATGCACTATAATATATAGCTGCATTAAAAGATAATATATCATGTACAGATGTGAGGTTCCTCTGAAATGTGCCCAAAACTGCAAAGGTTGAATGTAAACCAATTAGAGGTATTGATTTTGGCAAAATTTTTTCTGGATCATGAATTACCTCAGAAGTGCTTTGCATGAGTGATGACCATATTGTACAGTTTTTGACTGACATCGAAGAAGCTATAAGTTCATCTGTTTTAAGCAAAGTGATAGAACCATTTGCTGAACGAATGGCTGAGTCATTAAGAAGAATGTCGATATCACCAATTAACCCATTTTCTTTGTTATATGACAAGTACATTTTATACACATACATTCAGTTAATTGAAGTTGTTGATAACTTGGTTATAAGTTAGGATGAAAGTGAATGTATAACCATTGAAAAGAGTACATGAGACCAAAGTAAGTCAGAACAATGGTTTCATCAATGAAGAGGAAGAATAACAGTATCGAATTTTAAAGCAGCTGCCAATTCTCGCATTGAAAAACCGCCATTATCCCTAATTAAAACTATATGTTATCCAGTACAACGTTTGTTCAAAACCAGTGCAACAGAGTGGGGGAAAAATAATAAAAAAATGCAAATAGAAGCTTTCCGAAAATATTCATATAGTACCCATGAAAATCTAGTCATAAACATGCTGGATTTTTCATTAAGCCTGAATTTCCACAACTTGGTGCAACTCCTAATGCAGTGGTTTTTTGCAAATGTTGCAGTAAGGGTGCTTAGAAGTGAAATGTTCTTATTTATTAAAAGATATGTCAATAGCAGAGTTCATAAACTTACCTTCATTATGTCTTATTAGAAATCCTGATGGAGAAGTTCGATTAAATAGACAACATAAATATCACTATCAAATTCAAATGGCTCTCTCCAAGTTTACTATTGTCATTTTGTAATATGGTCTCCAACTGAATTATATCATGAAAAAATTATGTGTAACGAAGAATTTTGAAAATTTTACATGGAAAAAGCAAGTTTTTCTCATAAAAACTTATAATTCCCGAGTTACTTTGCAATATTTTAGCAAACTTAACATGGTGTACATGTAAAGGCATTGATGATGGCCAACCAATGATAAAATGAAAACTGCAGTATTTCTTGGTTTCACTTTAAATGTGTGAATCTCTTATGAGGTACCTACTTACGAGGTACTTTATGGTTTTGTGAAGCTTGTTCTCCTTAGATGTGGAATCTTTAATTTTTACTGTGTCAAGTAAATTTTTTGTTTGTAAATATTAAATTAATAATTTTTAAAATAAATAATTAAATTATCAATAAAACGTAAATATAGTAAATTTGTTTCTCAATTTATTTTTTTAATGTTGGCGTTATCTTTATTTTGTAGCATTTTGTATTCGAACATAATATGGTATATAGTTGTGAATAAAACAAATTCAAAATAAATGTTTTTTTTATTACAAATGTATCAAAATTATATGTCATAGAAATTGAATAATATCATTTGTTAAGCAATAATAACAATATAATAATGGTGCAACTGTTTCCATTCGGTGAGTGTCTTTTAAAAAAGGTTTCAAATTTTAGAGCAAAATGCTTCTTTATTCATCAATTACAAATTCCAAAATAATAAAAGTACAATTTATTATGATACTTTGAAAATGAGAGAGAATAATATGCTTACATTACACTTTAAGTTTAAAAAAATAAGGAAAAAACAAGAATCAAATTATATAAACAGAACTGAATGTACATACAAGTTGAGAGTATAACTAATAATGGCAAACTAAAAGCATATATTAAGGAAAGGAATAATTGTAGGACATATATTTATAAGTGCACAACACAAGAATACTATTTGGTCTAGTAAAGATTGTTCTTCGCCTACCATTTATTAATGTCATCGGAATAATTTGCTGAGTTATTCTAAATTTATTTCGGATCATTCCAATAATTCTTTCTACATGAATTCTGAGATGTTCGATCGATTTGGTTTCTTCCAAGTCAACTGGATGCATTTGGGTTTTTTTCTTCCTAAATTCAGGAATTTTTACTGACGCATGAAATAATTTCACAAATTCTTTGTTTAGGAATCTTCTGTTAGCCATAATCACATTCCCTGGCAGCAAATTGTTCACAAAATCAGATTGAATTTAATTTAAAGACTATGTAAACAAACCTTTTAAACTAATTTTTTCAGTTTCACAACAGAAGTTTTTTTGAAAAAGTCCTAAGCTTAAACATTTTGGTCCGTTTTCCAATCACTGAACTGATAATTTAACTCACAATTTATATAATTAATCGAAAACACTATTAAATTTCAATACGACTCAATAGTTTGTTTGCCCTCCAGACACCATATTGGATTTAATTTGACAGCTCGTTGGACTGTCCCATAAGCTGTCTTTAATAATTGCAAACAACTGTCAAACAACTGTAACCAGGGAGACGCAAATCCCACCGATGACTTAATTATTTTAATTTCTAACATCTAGACGACTTTGATAGTTGTCACAGTTAATTTCGAGTAAAAATAGCGTATGAATTGTACTATTTATGGTTGAAAATTGCTACGTTTGAAGAAAAATATACTTTGTTACTTTCGTCTTGTAACTTAGTAACTGCCCCATACGCGACTTCGTTCTTCGAAGGGCGCGTCAAGAAAAGTCATGCTTCTCCGCCTCATAAAGTAATATACTATTTTGCCTGTTTTTAAAATTTATAAAAATAGGCAAAAATTATTATAAGCTTCATTATATGGTCTGCAGAACTCTCTTTGGGTGAGTACTTTCATTGTAATCTATATTCTATAATTCTGGCAGCATTCTCAATATTTATAACCTTATTTCTTTTAAACCACGTTTTTTAATTTTGTGCAGTAGGAATCTGAACAAAATTTAGCTAAGTTCAATATTAATTATATTTCATTTTATCCTAGCTATCTGCTATTTGTTTCATTGTAATTTTGTAAATTAATTACTATTAAACTGGAAATAAGCCACAATTAAAGATAAAAATACGTTTATTGACGTTTCAATTTCCACTTCGGAAATCGTTCTCAAAATACAAACAGTAAATTAAACAAATTTTGTTTTTTGTTACATAGTGAAAAATTCTTCTAATAATTTAATTTTATCTGACTCATTTATATTGACAATTCAGACATACATTATGCATTTTAAAGTAGACGACTTTAAAATGATATTGCCAATATTGTTGAGTTGCGCTCCTGGGACGACTTTACTTATAAGATAGTTCATTCGATTACATGAAATCAACTTTAACTTGAGAATATCCGTCAGAAAAAAATCATAGCATGTAATTCGTCTTTAAAAAGACAAACACATGACATGATGACAGTAAAATTCTCCTGTTAGTGATTCCATAGTAAATTATGAGGGAAAAACCAGGAAAAAAACCTCATAATACTATCCCGACATTGTAAGTATTTGTTCGTGAATTTAGTTTACCTTCAACAAACATCAAAATTCTGATTTTATATGTTACGTTATTTAAAAAACATAAATGATGTATCCTCTATATGTTACTGACTTACTAATACTGGTATTTTCTTATTAATAACTTCCTCTTTCAATATTGGTAACCAGATCCTACTACATTCTGCCGAGGAATTTGCGACACAATTGGCCTCATTTAGCATAATTAGAGCCGCTTCTTTGATTTTTCTTTTTTTACCATCCGTTTCTTTTAGGACTACATTTGAATTATTCCATTGAACCCTATGTTCATTATCCCATGCGTGTTTACAGATTTGAGATCTATCAAATTCTCTATTTTTAATATAAGATTGATGTTCACTTATTCTAACATTTAATGGCCTTGATGATTCACCTAAATAAAACTGATCGCATTCACAAGGTATTTTATAAATGCAATTCTTTGTCCTTTCTTGTTCATTGTTAGGTTTGGTTTTGGACAAAATAGATCTCAACGTGTTTGTTGTTTTGAATGTTGTTGAAATGTTGAATTTATTTCCTATCCTTTTAAGTTTTTCTGATAGTCCTTTTATGTACGGTATTGTTATTTTCCTCATATTATTCCTTGTGTATGCTGTAGGATCTCGTTCTAAGTTGTTCTGTTCTATTCGATCGATTGTTGAAAATTCCTTATTTATAAACGATAAAGGATAATCATTTTTTAATAAAACAGAAGTTAACAAATGTTTCTCCTCCAAGAACGAATTTTCGTTAGAACAAGTAATTTTGGCTCTATCGTATAAGGATTTAATTATTCCCTTTTTTACATTAATATTGTGATTTGATTTGAAATTTAAATATCTACTTAAGTTGTCTACTTTAAAATGCATAACGTATGTCTGAATTGTCAATATAAATGAGTCAGATAAAATTAAATTATTAGAAGAATTGTTCACTATGTAACTGTTAAGTACGGACCTGCTCGCGCACATTATAGTTTAAAACCTATAAGTTTGTTCTGTTCTATTCGATCGATTGTTGAAAATTCCTTATTTATAAACGATAAAGATGAATCATTTTTTTAATAAACAGAAGTTAACAATTTGTTTCTCCTCAAGAACGAATTTTCGTTAGAACAAGTAATTTTGGCTCTATCGAATAAGAATTTAATTATTCCCTTTTTTACATTAATATTGTGATTTGATTTGAAATTTAAATATCTATTTAAGTTGTCCTACTTTAAAATGCATAAACGTATGTCTGAATTGTCAATATAAATGAGTCAGATAAAATTAAATTATTAGAAGATTGTGTCACTATGTAACTGTTAAGTACGGACCTGCTCGCGCACATTATAGTTTAAAACCTACAAATTATGCGCCTGCGTCACGATCAACCACGAACACCGAATGCGAGCGAGAGACAGGGCGGTTTACGCCGGGAGGGAGAGCAAGCCAAGGAGAGATCGACGACAACCCCGCTTGGATGAAGACATTTTTAAATTATATATTTAAGTTATTATTGTACAGTTAGTTTGTTGTTTATAGTGTTTATTTAATAAAATTATACGTGAAATTCTCAAAATACTTCACACACGCTCATCCATGGTCCTTCGAAGACGAATGAATAATTATTACCAGCTTCCAGCAAGATTATAAAGAAAACATCTTTATTCTTCAAAATACGACGCCATATTGCCGTCCTACACCCATGCCGTCCTACAACCCCACGAGGCTGCATTTTACACTAAAACTGGATAAAACAAGGTCAGTCCATTCCTTTTATTTACCACTTTTAAAACATTTACGGTCTCTATTTGATTTATTTTACATGGTTTTCAAACCAAATTAATACATTTCATTATTTCGAATAGGGATATCATTTACATCAAATATCTTACCTACTCTCGTATTCGTTGTGAATGTGCTAAACTGATTTTATTATACCAAAATTTAACTAATACAATCGTTAATACATACCTACATAATATTTTTAATAACTGAAACATTTATCGCCATTGTCTCTACTTAAATGAAACATATTTTTTATTTACCTTTACAATCATAGTTCATTACCATTTTATAAAAGCTTAGTTAGATATTTATTTTTAAACAACAAACATATTTTCCTAATTTAAACCTGTATAAGTACATTACATACATTACACTTCATCCATTATCTAAACAAACATACATACTTTTTTCATTATTTTACATCTCCATACATTTAATCATACTATTACAGAATGTCTGATCTAAACAAAACTAAGCGAATAGCCGCTAAAAGTGCTCTTACACGCTTCACAACATACTTTAGAAGCATCGAACATACTGATACTATAGACATCGTAGACTTGGAAAATCGTTTATCTAAAGCCAAAGAGCTTTTAGAGGTTTTTAATGAGGCTCAACTGCTTATTGAAACTAATGACCCTGACTGTGAGATAAACTATGACACAATACATGCTATTGAAAGACAGTCTTTTGAAGATAAATATTTTAAAATAATATCTGACACTAAAAAACTTATTTCATCTAGACAACCTACTGAATTGTCTGATTCACGCAGTGTCAATAGTTCAATAGCAGCTAGTCCTACAAATACAAGCAACATTAAATTACCTTCGTTAAATCTACCTACCTTTGATGGAACGTTTGATCAATGGCTTTTCTTTCGCGACAGTTTTAATTCCATTATTAATGATAACACGTCACTTTCAAATGTACAAAAGTTTCATTACTTACGTCTTTCTTTACGCGGCATAGCTGCCGAAACTATCAAATCTTTACAAGTCTGTGATGCTAATTATGATATTGCTTGGGCTTTACTAATTGAAAGATTCGAAAATAAACAATTACTAGTAAATAATCATATTAAAGCCATTTTTAATTTACCGGTTATTACAAAAGAGTCAAATCAAGGTCTCAGACAACTTCTAGACAACATTCAAAAACATTTACGCGCATTAGAAGTTTTGCAACGCCCTACACAACACTGGGATGATTTGATTATTTATTTATTATCAACGAAATTCGACAACTCAACAAGACGTGTTGGGAATCACAAAATTGTACAGGCGACGTACCAATTTTGGACGATTTATTAAAGTTTTTAAAAGAACGATGTCGTATTTTAGAATCATTAGACAGCTATAATGATAATAAACAGGACCGAAATCCACCCCGTCATAAACATTACAAGACTGACACGAGATCTTTTGTCTCTAGCACAGAAAACAGGTTAAAATGTATTTTTTGCAATAAAGAACATAAAATATATTATTGTCCTGACTTTTTAAAACTAAATCCTACTAATAGGTTAAATAATGCAAAACGTTTACGTTTATGCATTAATTGCCTTGGCACAGGCCATCCTACTAAGGATTGTCGTTCTGCTGGTTGCAGAAAATGTGGAAAGATACACCACACCATGTTACACTTTGAAAACTCACAATCTTCAAATTCTCTTATCACGGAAAACAACTCTTCGCCTCAAACTTCATTATCTTCTAATAATCCAAACACTAGTCTACAGTCTAATGAATCTTCTTCTACCTCGACCTTTTCTTCAACTCATCATATCAGTTCAACTATCCACACTCCTGTTAAACCATATATTTTACTTTCAACTGCTGTTGTCAACGTATTTGATAAGTTCGGCAACTTACATAAATGTAGAGTACTATTGGACAATGGAAGTCAATCCAATTTTGTAACTGAGAAACTTTGTAATATTTTACAACTTTCAAAGGAAAAAATTAACACTTCGATCTCGGGAGTTAATCAATTAACTCACAGTATTAACTTCCGGAGTACACTAACATTTAAATCACATATCAACAATTTTTCTAGAAAGATATCCTGTCTAGTTTTGCCCAAAATTACAGGGAATTTGCCCTATACACACGTCAATCGTTCTCAGCTCAATATTCCAACAAATTTACTTCTAGCTGACCAGAATTTTGAAAAACCTGGTCCAGTAGATCTTCTTATTGGTGCTGATACATTCTGGGATATTTTAAGCGTAGGACAAATTAAACTTGGTCCTGGTTTACCTATCATTCAAAAAACCACTCTTGGTTGGATAATCTCTGGCCCCATTCCAACAAAGATTCAACATCACTCCCAACAAAATTGTTACTTTTCTTCCACAAGTCAATTAGATGTACAGCTCACAAAGTTTTGGGAACTAGAGGAATGTCCTAAAACCAAGTTTGTTTCCGAAGAAGACAACTATTGTGAAAATCACTTTAAGCAACACATTTCTCGCCATTGTGATGGTCGTTTTATCACTACTCTTCCTCTAAAGGAATCTCCATCAATCTTAGGGGATTCTAAAACTTCTGCTAAAACACGTTTTCTGAACTTAGAGAGAAAACTTGAAAACAATATTCAATTAAAATCAGAATATCATAACTTCATACTTGAGTACATTAAACTTGGCCACATGTCCCTAACACGGGACACTGACGATAATTCTGGATTCTTTTTACCTCATCATTGTGTTTTCAAGGAATCATCAACCAGCACAAAATTAAGAGTTGTATTTGACGGTAGTGCAAAAACTACCACAGGCTACTCATTAAATGACATAATGTATGTCGGCCCTCACTTACAAGATAACTTATTCTACATTTTACTTAGATTTCGGCAACATAAATTTGTACTAGGGGCAGATATCACTAAAATGTATCGTCAAGTTTTCATAACGCCAGAACAACGTTACCTTCAAAAGATCCTTTGGAGATTTAATACAAATGATGAGATTTCTGTCTACACATTAAACACTGTTACATATGGCACAGCGTCAGCAGCATTTCTTGCCATTAGGTCTCTTCATGAAATTGCCTACCGACATATTTCCGAATACCCAAAGGTTTCTTCCATCATTTTACATGACTTTTATGTAGATGACTTACTAACTGGCTGCGACACATCTGAAGAACTCAGAGAAATCAAGGAAACCATGTCAAACTTATTGTCTTCTTACGGTTTTCCCCTAAGAAAATGGACTACTAATGATTCGTCTTTACAAATTCATTCTGATCCTGAATTCCTATCTATTGGTTCTGACGAACACAATAAAACACTAGGATTACTCTGGAATCCGTCTTCTGATTCCCTACAATATTCTATAAATATCTCCACAACAAACTCTAAGGTTAGCAAAAGACAAATTTTGTCTTGTACAGCACAAATATTTGATCCTTTAGGGTTACTTTCACCCGTAATAGTTACATCCAAAATTATTCTTAAAGAGCTCTGGAAGCTCAAAATAAGTTGGGATGAATCTGTTCCTGAAAGTATTTACACACTTTGGACGAAATACTACTTCGAGCTCACAAAATTAAATACTTTAAAAATACCTAGACATGTACTTTCGTCTAACCCAATCTCTGTTCAACTTCATGGGTTTTCAGATGCTTCAGAGGCAGCTTACGGTGCATGCATTTACATATGCTGCACGGATACATTTGGAAATTACACTTCAAATCTTTATTGTGCCAAAACTCGAGTGTCTCCTATGAAACTATTAACTATTCCAAGACTCGAACTCTGTGGGGCATCACTACTTTCTGAACTTGTTGAAAAAGTCACTTCATCTTCACGCGTTTGCTTTAAAAATATCACGTACTGGACTGATTCTACAATTGTAATTTCATGGATAAACACCTCTCCCCATTTACTTAAAACTTTCATTGCGAATCGAGTAGCACAAATACAGAAGCTGACTAATCTCGAACATTGGAAGTATGTTAAAACTTATGACAATCCAGCGGATCTCTTATCACGAGGTATAAATCCTTCATTACTTATTAATTCGAACTTATGGTTTCATGGACCCTCTTGGCTCACTTTACCCCAAGAAGAATGGCCTCAATATACAAAACATGAAGAAGTTTGTATAACTTCTGAACTACCTGAACTACGTAATAAAACTGTTGTGTTTCATCACATCGACAATGAATTTACCTTTTATAACAAATATTCTTCTCTAAATAAGCTAACACGCGTTTTTGCTTATGTATTGAGATTTAAAGACAATTTGTCGAATCCTAGACATCTACGAATTACAGGTCCTCTGTCCACACTCGAACTTAGTACTTCTCTTTTAACGTTAATTAGGTTTGTACAACGTCAATCATTTCCATATGATTATGATGCACTTTCTAATTTCAATCAAATTGACAGAAGAAGTAAACTTCTTGGCCTTAACCCATTCTTTGATACTACAACAAAACTAATACGTGTTGGGGGTCGTTTACACAATTCATCATTTTTTGATTTTAACAAAAAACACCCCATAGTGCTACCTTCAAAACATCATATCACGATTCTCATTGCTCGCCACGAGCACTTGAAGCTTTTACATATTGGTCCTCAAGCACTTCTTGCTTCCTTACGAGAGAATTACTGGCCAATCTCAGGGCGCAACTTGGTTCGAAAAATTGTTCGTGATTGTGTCCGATGTTTTAGATTCAACAATAATCCCGAACAGTATCTTATGGGCAATCTTCCAGAGTCGAGAATCACACCCTCACGGCCTTTTACGGTTTCTGGAGTCGATTATGCTGGTCCCGTTCTTTTACGAGATAGAAAGGGTCGTAATTACAAAACTTCTAAGGCTTATATTGCTCTCTTTATCTGCTTCGCCAGCAAGGCTGTACATTTAGAAGTTGTCAGTGACCTCACGACAGAGTGCTTCTTGGCGGCACTACGCCGATTCACTGCCAGACGCGGTAAATGCTCCGAAATCGTTTCAGACAACGGCAGCACTTTCGTGGGAGCAAATAACGAACTTAAACAATTTTTTGACAAAAACTCTCATGCCATTACGACAGATTTGTCAAGCGACGGTATTCAATGGCACTTCATTACTCCACGCGCTCCCCACTTTGGAGGGTTATGGGAGTCAAATATTAAATCAGTTAAGCACCACATGAAACGTGTAGTAGGTAAAGCAATCTTAACATATGAAGAATTTTCTACGGTTGTATATCAAATAGAGGCTTGCCTCAACTCCAGACCACTTTATCCTCTTTCTAATGACCCAAATGACCCTAATCCCCTTACTCCTGCACACTTGTTAATCGGGTCTTCATTGACGACTATACCACAACAGAACTTAATCGACATGAATGAAAATCGTCTTTCAAGATTTCAAAGGGTGCAACAGTTATTACAGCACTTTTGGACACGATGGTCCAAAGAATACATATCCCATCTTCAGCAGCGGTTCAAGTGGAAGGAGAATTGCCAACAGCTGATCAAGCCTGGACGAATGGTACTGGTTAAGGATGATGGACTTCCTCCCTTAAAGTGGCAGTTAGGTAGAATTTTAAAAACTTATACCGGAAGTGACAATATTGTGCGGTCGGTTATGATAAAGACAAACACTGGTGACATTAAACGACCGGTTGTGAAAATTTGTGTTCTACCAAACCAAGATCAATAAATTCTTTATAGCTATAAGTAATATGATCTTTGAAACTTTATTTAAAAAACACTTTTTTATTTAATATTGAAACCCGGTCTTTGGGGTTTCAAGGTGGGGGAGTATATGTTAAGTACGGACCTGCTCGCGCACATTATAGTTTAAAACCTACAAATTATGCGCCTGCGTCACGATCAACCACGAACAACCGAATGCGAGCGAGAGACAGGGCGGTTTACGCCGGGAGGGAGACAAGCCAAGAGAGATCGACGACAACCCCGCTTGGATGAAGACATTTTTAAGTTATATATTTAAGTTATTATTGTACAGTTAGTTTGTTGTTTATAGTGTTTATTTAATAAAATTATACGTGAAATTCTCAAAATACTTCACACACGCTCATACAGTAACAAAAAACAAAATTTGTTTAATTTACTGTTTGTATTTTGAGAACGATTTCCGAAGTGGAAATTGAAACGTCAATAAACGTATTTTTATCTTTAATTGTGGCTTATTTCCAGTTTAATAGTAATTAATTTACAATGCCACAAGAAAATAGCTTTAGAACAGTAATTTTGTAAAATGGCAAGAAAGTTAAATCACTTTTGATGTTCTCTAACACAAGCTGTTCTTTATATTTTAGTTTATTGGCTATATTGGAGATTTTATTGGCTTTGTTAGAGAATTTATGGAATAACTGCAGCTGTCAGGAGGATCTAATCACCTAATTGGGACCAATTGGAACCACACAAGTATAATATGAAACAACTGCAGCTCAGGAGGACTTAACCATCTAATTGGGAGGCCACACAATCACCCATATATGCCATAAGTATCATCCAAATTTTATTCACTGTAAAGCATTGGCAGGGTTGATTTTTGCTACTTAAATATTGTATTTTTTATATTAAATGAATATGTCTAGTTAAATAATTGTTTTATTCGCTATCAGCTAAGGGTTCATGGTTTAATTCATAGTTTAAGACAAGACGAATTCACACTTGAGATACTGAGCTAGGCGAAGCATAGACGATAAGCTCTCATGGTTGATTAGGGTATTATTTTTATAATAGCATTTCAATTCTCTTTGGTAGTCTTATCGCTACAACAGATTTGGAGATTTTTTTCTTATACAGCTTGTTATGAAGGGGTTTTCATTTGTACTGAGATATTTAGTAGCACACACATTGAAAATATTGACTTCTAAGAATTAATGGTGGATCTCCTGCTAGAACTTGAAGACTGCTAATTGGCGTGGTTCTGAAAGTTCCTAAAACGATGCATAATGCTGTAGGTTGGATGACGTCTAGTTTATTCAAAATTGACAATTAGTAGCAGTTGCGTAGCATATACATCCGTAATCTAGTTTGATTCTTATTAGAACTTGATATAATCATGGAATAATAGTTATGTCTGTACCCCATTTATGGTTAGAAATGACTTTTAGAAGGAGTATTCTCTGCTGGCATGATTTAATCAGATCATTTATGTACAATGTCCATTTGCGTTGAGAGTCTAATGCCATTCTCAAAAATTTGATTTCGTTAATTGCTGTTTATAGTTTTTTCGGTTGAAAACCTCAAGGCTATATCTAATGACCAACCTTATATTTTATTTATTGTATTTTGTAATAATGATGCAAGTTTTTACTTTGCATATACATATATATTTCAAGATCATCTGCGTAAAGATATGCTTTCACTGGAAGCAAAAAATTATTAAAGAAGGAAGGAAGCATTATTAAAGAGGTTATTTATTGCTATTAAAAATATATTGCTTATATATTGCTGGAGAAGATAGTATACCCCCTGAGCTGTTCAAGTATGGAGCAAACGCCCTAAAAAAATACATAACAAAACTTGTTGCATCCATTTGGAGAGAAGGAAAACTCCCAGACAGTTGGAATGTAGGTATTATAATATCTATTCACAAGAAAGGGGATCCACTAATATGTGACAACTATCGAGGCATTACCCTACTAAATACGGCTTACAAAGTACTGGCTTATATACTTTATGATCGTTTACTAGTATATACTGATGAAAAAATAGGCAAATACCAATGTGGATTCCGAAAAGAAAGGTCAACAATTGATCAGATTTTCCTTCTCAGGAGACCCCCAAAGACAGATATTCTATCAAGAGCCAGTAGAAACCAGGAAGAGAGGCAGGCCAAGATCTAGATTCAAAACTCAAGTCGAAGATAGCTTGAGGAATCTAGGGTCAGAAATTGGAAACCAGGGCGAAAGATAGGGGGAATGGAGACTAATTCTTGAACAGGCCAAGACCCACCCAGAGTTGTAGAGCCAAAGATGATGATGATTTATTGCTATTAAAAGCAACAGGGGGCTTAATACAGATCCTTGAGAGATGCCGTTTTCCAATGATTCCGTAGTTAATATGACACCGTTTGTTTTAACTTTTATACTTCTTTTCTGCGGAAGGTTTTTGGTAAAGGCTAGGAGGTTTAGATTTTTATTTTTCGGTTTTTCATTATTTTTAAGATGTGGTACGTCTACATGCTGTGAAATGGTTTTATGATGTCAAAGAAAATTGCTATTAATTTTTGTTTATATTTAAGGCTTCTTGTATTTCAGATTCTAATAATATGATATTGTTTAAATTCAAATATGGTTGTGTAAATTTCTTCTTTTTGCAGAACTGTAACTTTCGAGATTTGACTATGGTCAGTACCTCTCGTTTCTTATTCATTATTCTAAGGACCTCCTCATTTGTGACTCGGTCAGTCCACGGGATCTTAAACATTCTCCGATATAGCCACATTTCAAATGCTTTTAGTTTTCTGCACATATCTTCGTTCCACGATTGAATACCATAAAAAAGGACGGAGAAGACGTAGCATCGCAGCATTCTTACTTTTGTATCAAAAAAGAGGTTGTGACTCTTGAAGAAGGCCCCCATCCGGTTGTAGGTGGATCTAGGTTTTCCGATGCGTGATCTAATCTCCTGGTTGTTGGTCCATTCTTCATTTATTATGGTGCCAAGGTAGTTGTAGTGCGTCACTCTTTCTACAGGGGATTGGTTGACGTAGAGTTGACCTCTGTGTAAATTACTCGATACATTTCCCCTTCCTGTTGAACCCTTCCTATAGCATCGGTAAAAAAACTGGAATTTTCGTTATCAAGAGCGAGGGAGTCGTTAAAATGTCCCAAACTTGAACAGATGCACCTAGAAATTCGACCAATAAACATCAACAAATTAAATCGTTGGTTGTTGTAAAATAGTGCAAAAACAGCATTGAATATACCGGTAAGTCAATCCTAGTTTTATCTTTAACCTATACATATATATATTTATATAACCTATGTTTTGATTGTTGCAACCATTTATGATTAGACTATTGTTTGTACCTATGAGTTAAAGTTCATTTACCTCACCAGGGGTATCGAAGGAAATATAGTCGATATTAATTTAATTATTATTGATTATCCGGTAATAGACCGTTACGTGCCTATTTCGCAACATTGGGCCTATCAAGCCGAATGTGAACTTAAAAAAAATGAGTCTTAAGAAAAACAGCTATGAATTACATTCAGTTGATTTTCGATTTAGGAAATCGAGCCTTATCGGGTTCATGTGTAAGGATGTTTATTTAAAATTAGAGTACAATAATTAGATGTGATTTGGGAAGAATTTTTAAAACATCACATATTTTTATAAAATAAAACTGCTTAATGCAGAAATATCTAAGTGGCAATCTAAAACTCCAGAACCGTCGTGGAGTTCGGTAGTAGTTCAACAATCTAACGAACAAATCTAACAAAATTCTCCTGAAATATCACATTGTGCCTCTAGTTTTTTAGGAAAGGTAAACTTAAAATGAAATTTTGCTCGTTACCGTTTTGGTTCAAGCGATTGATAGTAAGGGGTGTAAATAGCCCTTGAGATGTCTTCTAGATTCGGGTTCGATGAGTTGTTTCCTTAGTCAAAAAGCTGCCAGTAGATTAGACTGACCTAAAACTCCTTATTCATTCAAAGTAAACGAACTTAATTCAATGCAAACGAAATTAAATCAAGGTCAAATAAGTTTTTCTATCCAACATCCGGAATCACCGGTGTTTCATTTGGAGGCTCTTATTACAGATCGGGTTTGCTCGGATTTCCCTTGCACCAAAATTGACATATCGATTGTAGTTGATTGAGATTGGTTGTAGTCTATTTTCGAAGATATTGTTAACTTAAAATTGAAGGTAACCGATAACACCAGATGCCCTAAATACCGTTTTTGGGTATATTTTGTTAGGACCAACTAACCTTTTCAGCACACCTAACCTTTCGTCGACTTTGCTTGTTTGGTTTTTAAATATTGAAGACTTACTAGATTCTTCGTTAATGAAATTTTGGTTACTGGAAAACATACCGGAAGAACCAGTTTCTGAGCCGGAAGACGCTTTGTACGGAAACATTTATCGGGAAACGCATAATCGAGTTCTCAACAAGCAGTAAATTGGCTGTACGTTAACAGATGACTGTGACCAGTGGAGAAATATTATTTATCAAACTATCCGAGCTGCTGAAGCTCAATGATGAACAACAACACATCTGTCAAGATATTAATGACTATAATGATAATATTAAATCTCGAAGTAATGCAGTCGATGCGCCTTCGCACGGTATGCTACCGGCCGCTTTTCTATTAAAATTGTACATTAATGTTTTTTAAAGTTCCTCCCTCATTGCAGGAAAAATCCTTTTTAGAAGTGGTAAATAAAACTTTAGTCTTTGTTTTCACCCGTGAGGAACATTTTTTGTCTAGTTTGCTAAAAAATAAATCGTCCATTACCTCGATCCAATGAATTTTGGCTTTTATGTTTGTTTAGGATAAAACATAAGAGGTCGCTGGTTAAATGATATTGGATAAATAATTATAAAGAAAAAATGCAATATTTGTTTGTACATAAAATTAGCGAAAACAACAACTATCAATTGTGCATAAATTATGAAATTAACTGGTTTTACTCGTTATCGTTGTTTGTACAAAGAACATAGACTTACCCTTTGGTTCTATTGATGTATTCTTAACAGGAATGAAGAGTTGGCGCGGTACCGACGATAGCGTCGCCGAGGCTAAGCACGAGAACCGTCTAAACTAGGTCCGTGTCGATCGCTGTCTTACGAAGAAGTAGTTGTCTTGAGAATCTTGAGATCGTTACTAGTGCAAAAACCACCCTCTAACCGTTGGGTGGTCAAAAGCTCGTAAGCCAGGGCATGCCATAAATCAACCCTATTGTCGGACGATTTTGAATGGCGATAATTTAAAGTTATTTAAAGTATTGTTACGGTAATACGAAACCTTACACTTGTTTCAATCTTTGTGACACAGAATACAAAGGAAAAAGCCAAATTCTGCGTACTTCAACATAATAAATGAGATAGCCAGTTTAAGTTTTATGAAATAACAGGAAATAATATATTTTAAAAAGGTCTTTAGAATGCAGCATTAAATTAGATCACATTACAGTACCGTAACAGAAAAATATTAAATGTAAAAATATGAAAAGAATTCGTTCATACTTTCCCAAACATTATCCCGCTCCAAAAACGAATGTTTTTAAGAACAGCTAAAAGTATAAGTATAAAGAATATACTTGCAAAGAACATAAGGTCATTTTTTTCTATAGTCAAACTTAAATTCCGATTTATTCCATGTCTTATCATTAGGTTTTTGGTTTCTTTTTTTTTGGTGAAATATAAAAAGGTTCCACAGGTATTGAACAGCCTTCTGTATTCTGCGCATGTTCATTTTATAGAGCAAGCCTGTCATGTCTACATTGAAAGTAGCTTCAAAAAATTTGACATGGCCTAAATCTAACCTAATGTTTGATGTTTTTGTTTTGGTGCATAATCTATGCTGCTACATTTATTAAATTACATAATAACTAAATCTGATACTTAACTTTTAGATTCCGTCACTTGAGAATATTCCCTTGAGAATATTCACTTGGGTATATTCATGTGTTACCCAGTGGTAGTGGCAATTTACTTGTTGAGGGGCTATTAGGTCCTATTGTATCTTTACACCACCCACTACCACTGTTATTCAGTTTTGCATTATATGTTAATTGTTCATACATATATATATCTATATACATATTGTTATCAATATATTTATCATTAGTATTTTTATATTTTGAGTTTTATTTCAGTTTCTACTAATCAGTATATAATAAAGCAAGACAAGATTAGTATTTTGTATTTTGTATTTCAGGTCATTATCTATAGTATCATGTATTTTCGGTCATTTGTTACTTCAAAATCTCAACTATTATTGAGTTGGCGTCCTTCTTCTTCTCTACTTATGTCCTCCTTATATATATTTATTCCCAGTGACCTTCTTTAGTTGTATCACGTTTGATATTAACAGGTCTCATTCCGTTTCTTGTTCCCATCCATTCATTATCCTTGCTATCTGCTTTATATCTCTAAAGCCACTATTCAGTGCATTGAAGCTAGCCGGAATACTCACTTGAGATTTAGTGTCTCTTTGACCATTTAAATTCGTTCTTCTGAGCTTAGCCATATTTCTTTTAGTATTTTCCATCACCTCTCTTCCAGTTCTTCTGAAATTTGTAAGTTCTACGCTTCCTAAAATCCAATACTTCCGAAGTATTGCGTCTCACGTTGAGTTTCGACCAATTTTAGATGCAGTAGCAGACTGTGTTGATTTTTGTGTTTCCTTTCTTGTATCTGAATAGCCATAAGTGTAGTATTTGTGATCAGTAGATGTTGTTTAGCTTTGACTAGGAGTAGTCTCATTTAGTTTTCAAAACAAGGGTTGGTTATTTTGTGTAGCTCACCCAAAGAGTCAAGTTTTTAATATTATTAGTGTTTTGTCTTCCGTTGTATGTAAGGGTTATTGAGTCTGTTGTTTGAAACCATTTTTTTAGTCCTTGTTAGTAAAGGTGTGAACTTTTGAGAGACAGGTTAGATACCTCATTTTTGTTTACCAACTGATTACTAAGTCAACAGCAGAAATTGCGACAAACTGGATGAGTTTTGGATTTCAGTGCGTTGAGTGCAAGTGGGATTTACTATCAGGTGATAAATAAAAACGGCTATTTCTAAAAATTGCCATATTTTCTACTAGTTGTTGAGTTAGATTTTGGTTGTTTTGTGTGTTTGCTTTCATCCAATTTTTTAAAAATGAAGTCTACCCAAGTTATTCACTTGAAATCTGGAGGGTTATTTTATGAGCTTTTTATACGAGATTTTGATGTCCCAAATAAGACAGTTGATGATAAAGGAAATATGTTAAGGGCTTTGTTGGCCGAGGAAGCCACTTTGTCTTCAAGTTTAATCCATTTAGTTAATAATGTAGTAGATCCTGAGAAGGAATTGAATGAGATCAAGTTAACTATGGAAGATTTATATAATAGTGCTTCATCAATGTATGCACAATCAACAAAGGCTGCTTTTGTTAGATTTGAGTAAAGGTCTACACATTTAGATACGAGATTAGAAAATTTCCCTAAGAATAATGTTGAAGATTAAGTAATAAAGTTTGTCAATGAGTGTAAAGTTGATTTGTTGTTGTTTAAGGGTGATGTGTTAGAAAAAGATGAATACTAGTAATATTAATATCTGATAAATTAGCCATACCATCCACTAGTAGCCCAGTCTCAGCCCCTATAGTTCCTAATTGTACAATCCCAGCCCCAATAATACAGGTTTCAACCCCTGTTAATATTTTTGATTTGCATATTAAATTTAATGGTGAAAGTAAAGCTCTTCCCACATTTTTAGAAATATTTTGAGATTCTGCTAGGTCTAGGAATATTTCCGAAGACATCCTGTTTCGTTCAGCCATTGAATTATTTAAAGGCAATGTTGCTATTTAGTATAGGAGTGTTAGAGATAAAATTAATAGTTGGGATGAGTTGGTAGTTCTACTAAAATCTGCTTTTTTGCACCCAGATTATAATGATAATTTGCTAGATGAAATTAAATGTAGAAAGCAGAAAAAAAATGAACCCATAACCATCTATTTAGCAATAATGAAAAATTTTTTTAAACGTTTAAAAGCATACCCAAGCGAAGCTCAAAAGGTGAAGATAATAAAAAAAATATTTTAGTGGATTACATTGTGCTAATAGCCCTGCAAGATTTTGCTACAGTTGAAATGTTAGTAACCACTATAAAACGTTTGGAGCAAAATGGCCTGCCCTTGTTGTAGTCTACTCTGGCTCTTGTTGCTATTTCACTAGATGATTCAGAAAAACCCAAAGAACAGGTCCATTTGCTTGATAATCAAAATAAGCAAGACAAAAGTAAAGTAGTTAACAAACATGACAAGGAAAATAATTCTTCTAGGGGACCCAATCATAAATATAGGTATGAAAATGATCGACCCAGTCCACTAGAAAGTACTGAAGTAAGAAATCAGTCCTTTTCATCCACGCTCCCATTGATTCAGTATTTCTCATCCCCGCCTTCATTGATGCAGTCTTTTCCATCCCCACCTCCATTAATGGAGTCTCCCCCTTATCAAGCTTTTAGAAACCCCAGAAATATTATTTGTTTCAATTGTAATAGGCCCGGTCATCGTTAAACAAAATTTTTGAGAAGAAAGATTTTGATAGTCGTCCTCATGTTAGTATTTCCATTTTCTCTAAAAACTTTGTAGTTCTTTTGGACAGTGGATTTGGGTGCCGCTGGAGTTGAATTTTTGTATTCTCAAGAAATTAAAAATAAGTCCACATCTACTAAGCATATCTGCTTAGCAGATGGTTCGAATAAATCAGTTGTTGGTACTATTGATCTTCCAATAGAGGCTGATGGTGTCTGTCATATGCTGAAATTGTTTGTCGTACCTTCTGTCCCCAACTTTCAACCCCTTTTAGTAATACCCTATGTGGTAGGCAAAATAATCGTTACAGTATTAGATGTTGAAAACAATCTCCCGAAACCTTGCAACCCCCTACAGGTAAGTTGTCTAAATTTCGTCTTGGTACTATTAAACCTTTTTCGATTTTTGGATTAGATTATGGTGGACCGTTTTTGATAACTATGTTTCGCTATAGGGGAGTTAAAACTCAAAAGATATATGTGTGTCTATATGTATTTTGCACCACAAAGGCTTTACATCTCGAACTGGTTAGCGATTTAACCGCGGAAGTCTTTTTGGCTGCTTTACAACGTTTTATCGCTCGGAGAGTTCGAGTATCTCAAGTCTTAACTTTCATAGCGCTTATCGACAATTAAGTAACTTTATGGAGAGTGCTCTCGATAAAGATAATAATACATTTTAATTTGATCCTACTGCTGCTCCACATTTCGATGGTATTTATAAACGCAGAATTCGTTCATAAATATTGCTCGTATAGGTGGTGTTCAATTTTCAACCTACGAATAATTTTATACCGTTTTGACTTCTTAGTCCGCCGAGTAGGTCTTAAATCGCCCTCTTACCCAAATAACTAATGGTGTTGAAGATCTCATCGTTTTGACCCCAGAACATTTCCTGGCTCTTGACCCCTTGAACCCTTGACCTCTTTGTCTGTGTCTGATTTTTCTAAGGTATTCTTCAATCGTTTGTCCAGATGGCAGTTGTTACAACGCATTCATAGAGATTTTTGGGCTCGATGGCGAAAGGAATATCTGCAAACCTTGCAACGAAAGTCCAAATGGTTGGATACTGATTTTGTACCTAAATTCGGTGCCTTAGTAGTTTTAAATAGGATCATTTGTTTCCTTGTAAGTTCCCTTTCGGGCGTCTTTTTGAATTGGATGAGGGTAAAGGCAGTGTAGCTCGAGTGGCTACCGTGTGTACCGGAACCTTGAAGATCTCTACTAAAATAAAATTGGTAGTGTGTCATCAGGTCCGGATGAGGTATTTTTGGGGTTATTAAGACTTTTATTTAATTCATGAAGAGTTATGGAAGTATTTGGTGGGCAAGCAGTATCTTTTATATTAATTTTTAACGCTTCTATTCTTTGCTTACGTTCTAAGAAAGATAAGTGGTATTGCTGATTGCTTGAATATAATTGACAGTATTCAGCAGAAATTTTTGATATTTCTTGTTTGTTTGAACTTTATAATTATTGTCTCAATGTAATTAAATGTTTTTAAACCTTTTATTTTCCTTATAGCTGACAGGATAATGGCTTGTTCTTTTGAATGAAAATTGAAGTTGCTTACTGCAATAGAATATATCCATATTGATATATAGGTTGGTAGTCAACCAACCAGATCAACCATTTTTAATTTTTATTTTCTTCATTTGAAAGAATTTTGTCGAGCTGGTCATGTATCGGCTAATTAGTTCGACTATCGAAGTTGCCGAAAAGCAAGAAACAGGATTACGAAATGTGTTGTATTGAATTATTCGATAGGTATTTCAAATTATTTTTTTTTTATTGAGATTAATGCGTCGACAACTAATGGTCATTGGTATGGTACAGTGTAGTGTGTGTGTGTGTGTGTGTGTGTGTGTGTGTGTGTGTGTGTGTAGAGTAATTATCTTGATACTTAGCAAAGTCGACGTCATTGTCTTTGCTAAGAGACGCTAATTGTATCCGAACGTCTGCGGTCCCTCCGGTGAGTACCGATTGCACAAGGATAGAAATGATTTTCATTTATTAATTTTTAATAAACGAAAATTTCCACCCAGGTGAGATTCGAACTCACGACCTTTAGGTTCAAAGGTAGGCGCTCTTACCACTGAGCCACAGAGGGGGTTAAAATTATTTAATTTGTATTAAATTGGTAATGTATTCACAGTTTATTTTCTGTGTGATAAAGCTTTGTTGTTTATATGCACTATTTAGCTAACGACATTTTACGTTTCGTGATTATAAACCGCTGAAAATTTAGTTTTTACCAGATTTTAATCGTCACTATATCAACTAAGCGCAGGGTTGGAACCCAAGGTTTTGGTTTGTTTTGTATAATTATACTGTTTTATAAGAGACTATACAACATTTACTAACAATTTTATTATTTATCGCGTGAGTTATCTGATTTTCGGTACAGACTATTTAAGATTCGAAAAGTGAATTAATAAATTCTCATGTTTCAGTCGTTGCTTACCAAGTCATCAGCACCAATAGAGAAGACCCAGAACTATTCGAATTGCAGACGGTCGACGAGGCAATTATGAGACAATTCAACAACACTTGCAATGAATAAAGAAACCTTTAAGAAAGTCTTCTTGGTCCATAGATCTTTTTTTTTAATTGCCGTATTGCTATATTCCAGTAAGAGCCTAAGAATGTATCCATTGAATTCTGACAGGCAACGGTGGGAGAAATCTTTTTTTGACATCTACGTTGCGGAACAAGACACCCTTTCATCTTTCAGCCGAGCAGTATACTAGGCCAGAAGACCACAGGGTAGTGCCGGATTAACCATGTTCCGGCTAAACCTTAACCACTGCTCCGGAGAGGTGGTCTTGCCACTAAATAAACAACTAAAATAAAAAACTAAAAATTTATAAATAACCATACCTATTACCGTAAATCAGAAAATGTTTAGACGTTATGCCATAAAGTAATAAATAATATTAACTATAAATTTCAGATCCCTGGCTCAATTTCCTCTTCTGTCCTCCTGCTCCTTTTTCTTCATCACGCCAAAAATCAGACAGTATCTATTCTTTCTCTCCTCTCAACATTATGTTTATAATGTTTCTTTCATCTAACCCGAAACCCATTCGCCTCTCGAAATCACCCATCTCATTTGAGATGGGTGTTTGTGGGGTACCAGAGCATCTGGTACCCCACAAACAGAATAGTCTGTCGAGACAGATTTGCATATTCTATTTGTTAAGGTATCAAAACTACCATTCCGTCAGAAACTGCGTCAGGAAGTAGTCTAGTTTCATGAACTTACATTCCCACCACGGTCTCAGATTGGGAATAAGCTCCGTCGTCCACCTTGCCTTTCCACTATCATTCGCCCATTCTCTCTGTCACTCTACTATCGTTCTTTTTCTTTCATTCTCATCTATATTTACATCCATCATCTTTGCATACATCCTCGCTCGCTCTTTACACAACAAAACGATCGGTATCACCGCTTTAATGACATATAGAGCCTCATTTGAAACTGTCCTATATGCGCTAGATACCCTGAGGAGCATTCACCTTTGCGAAGTTTCCATCAGCTTATTTCACAGTGTTTAGTACACTACACCAAACACGGGCAGTGGAACGGTTACCACCGACTGGAAAACTCCATTTAGCACTTTTATTTTGGTGCTTCCTGCACCTCCAATTTTTGGCATCACCCGTATCAACACTTCCAGATTTTGGTTCGCCTTCTCTACTGTCTTTTGAATGTGTACTCCAAACCTTAGACCTTCCGACAACCAGACTCCCACAGACTTAATTGATTTTACTGGTGCATCCTGCACACCTTCCACTATAAAGCAAAGAGAGGATTTTTCGCCAGTCCCTTTAAGAACGAACACCTCAGTTTTCTGAAGCGCTAGCTGTAGATCGTTCTCTCTGATCCACCTACTAATTCGACGCAGGGCTATGACTGTGTAAGCCGCATTAGCCATGATTGATAATAGATGATGATAATGTATAATAATGATATAATAATAATAATAACATAGATCTTAGATAATGTGAAGTTGAATGCAACGACCAACTAGTGAACAGTTTCTTTACGAACTGCAAAGCCTGCATATCTGCGAGATGATTGCCAACATTTTATAATCGATCTCTAAAGGCGCGTCTAAATTACTTGTGATCGTGCTCGTACTCAGGCGTTTACTTGTGAGTTGCCTATATGTGTACGTCGCGACGAACCGGGGCCAGAGCAGCACAAGCCACACAAGTAATATTCCAGCAGTTGTCGGTACATCAAAGGAAATTCCTTTAAGCCCGAGAGTTTATTTGGACGGAAATCGTGAGTTTTATGTTTAAAATGGAGTAGAATATTGATAGTGTGATTGATTTAACAAATATGTACGAAAAACACGCAATTTTGTAGTATAGTTGTTATAAATTTTATAAGATCCTAAATAAAAAGTACGAAACATGGAAGGAAATATCCCAGAAATTGAATATAGATATGCAAGAGATTAAACACAAAATGACTTCACCACTAACAACTTATCGAAAAGCTCGCCAAAAAGTGGCCCAAAATAGTACATCCGGACTAGGAACAGATGAATTGTATTCTCCCTGATTTGCCTTTAAACATTTTAAGTTTTTGCACATGAAATATCAGCATAAGGCAACAAGAAATACGAAGAAATGTACATTTTAAATCAATATTTAAAAGTGTGGTCAGTTGACGAAAGTAGACAAATAAATTTTTCAGCTTTAAAGTTATATTTAATTAATTGAAGTTAAAAATGCGAATATGAAAAATATCAGAATTCAATATGAAACTACGTATGTCAAATTTTAATTTTTCTGTTGTATTTCAGCAGTAAAAAATGGTTTTTTAGGTGTTTTTGATAACTAAAAATGGTTCTCAAATATTGATCTGTCCGCTTTCATCCGCCGACCACACTACTATGTCGTGTAGGATTTACTATTTCAAATGATGTTGTGCTAATTTGATGGGCACATGTTTCTGAATATTCTTACTCAAAATTAGCCCAAAAATCACTCGTTATTAGGAAATCTGTTCAGTTGCACATATTTTGTCATATTCGATATAGTAAAATTAATTTTATACGTAGAGGAAGACACAAACCTGACATAAATAATTCAAAACTTTAATACAAATATAAAAAATACAAACAAAACTAATTTTCCCTTATTGATAATTGTCTTGTCATGGAACTTTTCCTTGATTAACAAAATAATCTGGGAATTCATTTCTAATGTTCTGACAATTTTGAGAAGACGTTTACGAGATATGTTTCTTAAATGATGAAATGTATTGTTTGGCTCTAATTCATTTCTTCAATTTTCTGGAATAACTTGTCCATCTTGTTTACAATCAAGTTTTGAGTGTGGAGTATGAGTGTTTCTTGCATTTCATCTTAAATAATTGTGTAGATAGAACAGCTAAATGATTCAATTAATACAGCCACAGATGAAGACACCACTTTTCAAGAGACTACAAGAAGATCCACAAATAAATGAATCCATTCACATTTTAAAGAAAATGGGTTATAGAGAACGAGATGAGTACGACGCATATGGTAAATATTTCGTTTGTAAGTTAAGGTCATTAGGCAAACGGACAGCTGCTTATTTCAAAAAGGTTTCAACGACATTCTGTTTAGTGCAGGAGTATACCCGATGAAAAGTAATGACGTAGGAAACTACAAGCCACAGACACTGCAAACATACTGGGGTTCGGCTTCTACTTCAACAATTTAATCTGTTTCTTCTATTTCAAGCCCTCATCCCTCGCCTCAACAAGCAAAAGTGGATTGAAGTCAAATACATACACAACCTGCTTTTTTATTCTCTCAGTCTCAACAAACTCAGCCCAACACTTCATCTACATTATGGATTCACATGAAGCAATATGATAATTTGTAAATATGTAGCAATACCGTTTTGAATGAATATTAATATTGTTTACTTACCTTTAAAAAGTCTTAAAGAGTTTCAGATAAAGCAATGCATACCTCTGGCACAATAAGTAAAATTGACTGCTTGGAAAACTTAACCAAAAAGCTTAAGCTGGTTTACGTATCATACGCTAATCGTTCTTTTACAGGAATTGCTTTTCGAAATGTTGTGTTTTTCTTAATGATTTTGGACTTGCTAAAGTTATCAGTTCTTGGGCGATATTCTACAGAATGTATGGAACTGGAGATTTTCAACACTAAGGTCACTAATTAAGTTACTTTCACTGTATTGGCTTCGACTTTTAAACAATGATGTCATCCACCACCGCCTTATTTTCTCATTTTCGATTTTTTGTAATAGAGAATATATCACAATAAAAGTCGCACTGGCTGCTTCAAGCTCGTCCTCTTCCATTGGAACCGCCGGAGTGCAAGTGTTTTTCCAACTGAACAAGTCTATATAAACGGTGAAGGTTAGGGCAAGTACAACAATATTCACGAGTTTTCTAGTAAAATTACGAGTACGAGCAGGAAACGAGTAGTCTGGACGCACGTTTAAAGTAAAAAAATGTAATCTAAACTGAAAAAACGTTATGGACATGCCCACCTAAAAAGTATACAAAGCACAAATGGGCCCTAGACTCGAGCGTGCTAGCGAAAACTTACAGTAATTTGAAAATCATCTTGGTCGAATCGTACGGTAGCTTACTTAGAAGTTATCATCATCAACTAGCCTCTAACATCCACTGCTGAACATAGGCCTCTCGCATGCTTATCCACTTAGTCCGATTTTGCGCCATCTGAATCCAATTTGTAGTCACTCATTTTATGTCATCTGTTTACTTAGAAGTATCCGACAATATTTTGTCGAATACTTCTAAGTATCTGAGTACTGATTTTAGTCTACTATACCACCTACTGTACCATCTTTTTTTAACTTTGCGTAATTATTTATTTCGAGGAGTTCTATTCTGCGTCATAATATATTGTTAAACGTGCCCTAAATATCTTAATTATGTTCAATACTTATTTTTTTAAATGCTACATTGAGAATATTGAGGTAATAATTTGAGAAATATTTGTTATAGTTACATTGCATTTAAGTAAAAAAAAATGTACAGATTCATCAGCTAATTAGTCAATCTACCAAATCATTTTCAAATATATTAAAGCCGTCACTGCACACCAAAGTGTAAAAAACTGGAAAACAATCAAAATCCAAAACCATATTTACAATAATAATTTTAGTTATAGACCACCCACTTAATGAACATTACAGTGAGATTTAATAATGAGTTGATGGTTTATAAAGCACAAAAAATTTATAACTGTATATACTTGGGCGCCACATTCACTGATCCATCAATTCTCTCTATACTCTTGATTCAAACCAAAACAAAACGTAACCTACGTAGTATCACGGTGTTGCCAAGTCATTCGACAATTTGGTTGTGAAAATATTATGTACTGACAAGTATTGAATATTTTAATACGTTTGTTTAGACGTGTAATTTACGATGTTTGTGTTTTTATTAATAATATTTTTTACCTTGAAATTAATATTCTTTTATCTATTATTAATTCCAGTACATTAAGGGTATTATTATTTTGACCATTTAGCTATATTGTAATTTTCATGTATAAAAATTTAGTGAAAAACAAAATTAGTAAATTAGAAATTATCTAAACTCTGTACATAAACCCAAAATGGTCCCTCTCACATTTTTTTAACCTAAAAAGTGCAACAAAAAAAACATAATAATTAAGTAAGTACAATTTAATCAGACAAGAACTGGGACATATCAGAACCATGTTTTACATCATGGTTGGGGTAAAATGATCACGTCTATTAATGAAGTAAAGTGACCTCTATATTTTTTTGCAGAAAAATTAATTTTTATATTTTTATTTACAAAAATCGCAAATATACAATTTTTGTTTTCCAGTTACAGCTGTACATAATAAATGACACTATTTACTGCACAAATAGCTCTTAATCCGAATCTCCTTCGCCTGCGATTTACTGAATAATTCTGAGCAAAACAAACAGGCGACGGTGACTTTATCAGAATCAAATCTCTTATTTTCTTTATTTTTTCTTTCTACTTACAGCTTTTCTAGCTGCTTACGAAATTTACATATGGTTTTTAGTTTTGCTTTCATCAAAAAACAATTTGGAAGGAAAAACGGTTGATCCTTATGAAGGTCTTGAACTCAGTGGCGCACCCAGGGGGGATTTTGGGACCCCAGAGGACTTATTCCGACACTGATATTCACAAAGTTTAAGGACTTAAAATGGTGGAGGCAGCATAAAAAAATTTCGGTACCCAACCAAAACCCCCCCAGCGGAAATTCTACCGGATTTGAAGGTGTAGTGAATAAAGTTTCATTTTCCGATAATCTCCCGGACTATTTCCAAAAAAGCTGATATCATCTGAAGATTGTCCGCTTGCTTTCCAATCATCTGACTCGCCTGATGAAGATATATTACGAATTTTATTTTCCTTATAGGTAAAGTACTTGGGAGCGTAAACGAATCTCTTTGTGCAGAAGGAGTTATTTGTTCATGAATGGTATCAACGGTTTCATTTTCCACTACAGGTCGATCAGTTGTTAGATGATGGTTTAAATTTCCAATCTAGTAATCATGTTCGGATAAAAAGGACAAATAATGTCTGTTGTCTCAAATCCACTAAGTCCGTGGTTAAGTGTGACGTGTTATTCGATACAATTTTCAAAACAAGCTGTTATATACATTTACGATTTTTTCAGGATTTGTTTTAAGCCGTAAAATAATTTCCTCGTTAAAATACGTCATTAGTGGTAAATATACTGCTACATCCAATGGCTGCATCTCGTGCGTGCAAGTGGAGAAAAGGATAGCATTATAAAGCCATTTTCTCTACAGTATAATATAGTGACATATCACAGCTAAAGGGTTTGCAACTAGATGAATTAAACGATAAAATAACAACAGAACTACTAGAAGCAGGCCTGAAGATTGGTAATAAACAAAAGCGAAAACAACAAAAAATTAGCGCCAAATCACAAGATATGCTAAAAAACGACGACAACTACTGAATGATAACAAAAGAAATACAGTGGAGTTTACCGAACTGAACAAAACCATAAGAAAACAGATAAAGGAAGATTTAAAGAAATAACAAGAAGACCGCATTAAGAAAATCATAGAGAAGAACAAAAGTTTAAAAACAATGAAGACAAATACAGGAAAAAGAAAACTAATCATGCTTAAAGCTGAGAACAATGAAGAAAGAGATCTAGGAGAAATAGTAAAAATCACAGAAAGATATTACACAGACCTGTGCAGTTCTAAAAATGGCCCACTACTATCATCTAAACAGAATCTCTCGAGGAAAATACAAAATGTTGGCTCAAAGGTATTACCAGAAATAACTGAAGAAGAAATCGAAAAATCCATAAACGACATGAAAAGAAATAAAGCGGCCGGTGAGGACAAAATACTGGCGGAACTGCTAAAAGAAGGAGGAGACACGATAAAAAAAATGCTAAAAATACTGTTCAACAAATGTCTGTTTGAAGGTAAAATACCTAAACAATGGAGAAATGCCAACATAATCTTAATGCATAAGAAAGGAGACCAAACAGACCTAAACAACTACCGTCCTATTTCCCTTTTGTCACAACTATATAAAACCTTCACAAGAATAATAACAATAACCAACCGACTAACCTATAAACTTGATAACTACCAACCAGTGGAACAGGTCGGATTCAGGAAAGGATACAGCACAATCGACCATCTACATGCGCTTAAAATCTTAATTGAGAAAACCAATGAATACAACCTTCCGCTGTACTTAGCATTCGTAGATTATAAAAAGGCTTTCGACAGCATTGAACATTGGACGGTTGAAGAAGCTCTGGGCAATAGTAGAATAGATTCAAGATACCGACAATTGATACATGATATTTACCAAAACGCAACCATGACCGTAATTCTGGACGACAAATTAATAACGGATAACATAAAAGTTAAACGAGGAGTCCAACAAGGCGATATAATTTCACCTAAACTGTTTACCTTGACCCTCGAAGACATAATAAAATCAACAGATTGGGAAAACAGAGGAATATGTATTAACGGAAAATACCTAAATCACCTTATATATGCGGATGATATACTCCTGATCTCCTCGGAACGACAAGAACTGGAATTAATGCTGAATGAACTTCAAGAGAAATCACTGCAAAAAGGCCTAAAAATTAACTTCAATAAAACAAAAGTAATGACAAACACGGAAGACCAAGAGGCAATAAAAATAAAAACAGAAAAAATAGAACAGGTAAATGAGTATATCTATCTAGGACAAGCAATCAGAGCTAACAGAGAAAATCAAACAGCCGAAATATCGAGACGAGTAAGAATGGGATGGGCAGCGTTCGGAAAACTTTCTTACGCTTTCAAAAATCAAACAATCCCTCTATACTTACGAAGCAACGTATATAACTCCTGCATAATACCCGTGCTCACCTACGGAGCACAGACATGGACATTTACACAGGCCAATTTGGATAGGATAAGGAAGGCACAAAGAGCGATGAAGAGACAAATGTTGGGTGTATCACTTAGAGATAGAAAACGTAATCAGTGGATCAGAACCAGAACAAAGACAGTAGACGCGATAGAACAAGCAGCAAAACTGAAATGGTAATGGGCTGGACACAATGAACGTCTCCAAGACGGACGATGGAACAATGCCATCGGAAAATGGCGTCCATATAATGCAATGAGATCAAGAGGCAGACCACACATGAGGTGGAAAGATGACATCAGGAAACAAGGAGGTCTCACATGGCAGAGAACAGCTCACGATAGGGAAAGATGAAGAGAACTGGGGGAGACCTATATCCAACAATGGAAGGATAGAGAATAGGTTCCAAAAAAAAATAATAATATAGTAGCGAGATTAAATAAAACGAGTTGTTCGAATTTATATAAATATATTTATTTATAAGTTTACTGTTCGGTACTCTCTTATCAACTAAACTACCTCAATCACCGTTACTTATATATATATATATAATATATATATATATATATATATATATATATATATATATATATATATATATATATATATATATATATATAATAGGATCACTCAGACGAGTGGTGGGTTCTTATATCGGTCTCTAGGTGGAGAAATAAAAGACAAAGTTGATAGGCTACTTTATCTATTTTGAAGACGTTTCGCTTTGAGTTTTGAAAGCATCATCAGTTCATCTAAAAAATTATTACAATATGAGAACCACACAATCATGGAAACGATGTTAATTGTTACCTTAAAAAGATATGTAGCAGTCAATGTTATTAACAAATATGTGAATGAAACTAAGTAAATGGACATAGTACGCTGATCTTGTATAAACAGTTAAGCAACAAGTTTATTAATATATATATATATATATATATATATATATATATATATATATATATATATATATATATATATATATATTAATAAGTTGTATTTTATTAATTTTATTTTTTTTTATAATAAATGTAATTTTTATAATATGTGGTTCGTTGTTTAATTTAATATACCTCGGCTAGCTCAATTATGTGTTCGTTCTAAGCAATCTGTCACTGTGTGACGTCGACTCTGTAGTCTCCTGGTAGAGTTCAAAAAGAAATTAAACCAAAATTTACTTTAGACCTTTGATAAATTAACCCAAATGAAGCACGTTATTTATTAATATTGAACAAATTTAATATAAACAATAAAATTCGTCTGCAACTTCGGTTGCCTTTAAAAATTTACAAAAATAGGAATCGTTTAAGTCTTAACGTGGTTTAGTGACGTGACAATAAAAATGTATTACAAAATGTGGAGACTCTCTACAAGTACCTAAAAACTAAATAAATATTGCAACTTTATAAAGTGTTTAAATGAACTATAAAGAAAAAGAAAATGAACACTTTATTCCGCTGACTATTCAAATATAATCAAAATTTCAAATGATCCCCAAAATTATTGTCCAACCTCACTTTAAAACAGTTCTGATTTCTTTAAAGGAAACTAACTACTCAAAAATAATCGGTGAAACTGGAATATCAATCCTCTCTTCGGAAGTTAAGGTACGTACTATTCTATTTTTAATTTAATGATCATTAATAATTTCAATTTTTAAGGCCTATCGCAATTATGTTAATTCATGAATTTTAATTTTCTCAATTTAAATGACATTTCTATACTCCAATATAATTTATAAGTGAAATTGTTTCTCTTACTCTCTGGAACAAATTTCTGGATATCTCTGCTGTGGAAACTGTGGAAAAACTAAATTCTAATTAGACGAGTTAAAAAACACTCCCGACCTATTCCACAGTTTCAGGGCTCTCCTTCGTCCAAAAAAACCTCGTCGGCGTCCTCTCCAAAAACCAATTCCTCTTATTATCCGTTGCTAACAGCAACCAACGTTCTTTTTTTTTCTGTCTTCTATTTAAATATTTTAAACCATAAAACTGTCCTGTTTGACATATTTGTCAAGCCACATTACTTTCTCATAATCACTTTAATCACATATAATTTGGGAATTTACAAAAAAAAATGTTTAGATATAAAACTTATTCTATTACAATACTAATTTATTCTTTTCATCTCCACATCATTGTAATTTCTTATTTAACAAAACCCCTATTAATTTAGCTCCCACAGACTGTCAAATAAACTGTCAAGCAGTTTATTTTCTGACGTTTATTAAAATTTCTATGTTTAAATATTTTTTTAAAATTCTTCTTTTTTGTTCTTTTTAAGGTTTAGACGATTCACCTATACACTAGGCAACTATACTATTCAGAAATTATTAACACTATACCAGGTAAGTCAAAATTAATTTATTTAACAATTTACTAATCTTTTTCTCTCTTTTATTTCAGAGTCGAACCCACATTGTGATGGCTTCATGAAATTCATAAACAACAAACTCATATAAAAATCCATTAAAGTTGTATATATTTTAACATATTGAAATCATTTCAATATATATATATATATATATATATTATATATATATATATATATACAAATTATTATGTTCGAGGAGTAGCCCACCTCTAATTCGTGTCGTCGAAAGCGCATCGAAGACGTGCGCTATTGAAATGCCAACTCTTTGAGCATTCTAGATTTATCGTTCTAAGAATTGTGACACCTCTGAGATGGGCTATTTCGTTACAATATAGTTTCGGTAGACTTGTGGCTTGAATGGACATCAAGCAATGATAAAGTCCTGTTTTCAACAGAGCACTGCATATATTGTTAAAAATGCTGTAAGAACAGAATAAAGGTGTCAAATTTCATGTATCCAGATTTGTTTTAAGGAGAAAGTGTTCCATATGGGGCGCCTTGAAATAAATATTTCATCTCTTCGTTTGCGAGGGAACATTATTGCTGGAGGAATGAACAGAACCGCAGTATTTATACAGAAAACAACGGACATTTTGTTCCCTTTCGGCGCTTGTTAGGAAACCAACCTGTTTTCACCCTATGTGTATTAAAATTTTAGGCAACTTGCTGGGGACCGTCTGGACGCCAGACTTGTCTATATTATATATTCTCATAGGGTTGATGTCATTTTTGATTTGTAGTTTACAAAAAAAATTACTACCACTGTGATTGCCTATTTATTAAAGCTTCCCACTCTGATAGATAAGGTAGTCTCAGGAGCTCTAAAAGAAATCTATGGATGCCTCTTTAGAAAACCTCTAAATTTTTCGAATAATCTTTTGCCTAAAAGAAAGTAATAATTTTTTTATAAATAAAGTATTCTTCTTTTAGTTTATTCAACAATACATTTTGATTTTTGTCCCTTCTTTTTAATGTACTCAAGTCTAACAACTCTAGGCTTCGATAATATTAGACCTAGAAAATGGATTAGGCTTAGTAGAAAATACTTCCATTCTGTCTTATCGTCTAAACATAAGTTCTAACCATTATTTCTGTAGAGATGTTACAAAAAATATTTCTGTACAACTCAAAACTATATTTCGTATGCTAACCAAGGGTAAAATAATCTCCGGAGTCATTTTGCCTTAACATGGAGGGACTATTTTACCTCTAAATCACTGTCAGGGTCGACAGATTGTCTACATTGTCAATTATCAATTTTTGAAAAAGAAAAAAAAACACGAAATTTTCTGTTTTGAATATGGACCTACTATATCAGCTGTTTACAACGCTGTTAAAGATGATATTAATTTCCTAGGAAAATTATCGTCGTTCAGAAATGTAGTGACAAATTAGCTTTTATATTGCAAAAACCAAGGACAACAGAAAAATACTGATGGAAAAAACGGATATTCGAGCCAAAAGAACAGATTATCTAAGAAAAATAGAAAAATATAGAGCAGAGGATTATGATATTATCTAAACTGATAAAACGTATCTCCACGGCAGTCATAGAACATCTTAATCAAAGATGACGGTTCAAACAACTGTTTAAAGACTGCTGCTACCAAAGTTTAGAGGTTAATTATTGTACATTTATGAGGAAATAAAGGTTTTATTCCAAATTTCGTCCTAATCTTCAAATCTGGTCAGCGTACTGGAGATTGTCACAACTATATGAACCACGTTAACTTTACAAAATGGCTTTAAGAAAAGTTAATTCCCAACTTGCACCAGAAAACCGTGCTTGTATTGGACAACGCATACTACCAAAATGTAGCCTGTGACCCGACACCTACATCTTCATGAAAAAAAAAGGACATGCAGCAATGGCTTACAGAAAATGCATATCTTTTGAAGTGAACGATATAAAACCCGAACTTTATGCAAAAATTAAATTAAATAAGCTATTAATTAAATATAAACGATATGTAGTAGACAAAATAATGGCGAAACAAGAACACATTGTATTACGTCTTCCTCCATACGACCCTGAACTAAATCCGATTGAGAAAATTTGGAGAGTAGTCAAAAATCATGTAGCATTAAAAAATGTGTCGTTTAAAGTGTCATACTATATATATATATATATATATAATATATATATATATATATATATAATATATATATATATATATATATATATATTATTTCACGAACTCTAAAAATTAGGTTGATAAATTGCTTAATATTCCCAATACTGACATACGGATGTCTACGACAAGGAGATAGAAGAAAAATAGACACCACTGAATTGTTCTGTTGGGGAAGAATGTTAAGAATTCCGTGGATCGACCACAGGACAAAAATTTTAAATGAGCTAAATGTCAACAAAAGATTATCCAGCAACGTCCATCTCCAACATTTAAAATACTTTGAATGAATATTAATAAAATGAATATAATATTAGAGCAGACACAGAAAACCTGAAAGATTTATATAAGGAAAGGTAGAAGGCCGAAGATCACGGGGAAGTTCTCCAACAATCGATCGATCGATCGATCAATTTAGAAGCATATGTAAAAGACCTATGCATGAGCTAAAAGAAATGACCAGAGACAGAGATCTTGCAGGCGGACAATCACGATGACCACTACACTCCTTCCGGGGGTCATGATTGAAGCGTGATATATTGAATAATCATATCTTGAATCATATCTAACATTTAATTCATCTTTTATCTTCAAATGATCATCTTTTCGTCTGTGTATGTGCAAAACAATATTTTTTCACATTTCGTATTTTTATCATTGTATGGAGTGCTAGATCATGTGTATCCATTTTTTCAATATACGACTTTTGTTGCAACTCATCATCATGACTCAAGAAGGAATGGAAGCTAATCCTAGAGCAGACCAAGACTCATTATGGGTTGTAGAGACAATGGTGATGATGACTTCATCCTTTATTTGAAGCAGTTTCATGTATTATGCCCTACGCATCATCAGTTCATCTAAAATAAGTTAAATTAACATACATTCATATAAAAAAAATAGCCAAAAGAAAAACTCTACCAAGATATGTAGCTCAAAAAAGATGAAAGTGAAGTAAAAGCTTTACTTATGAACCATATAAAATTTGAAACTGTTTCTTTATAGAGATATAGAACTAAGTCAGTTTTTATATAAGTAAAACTTGTGCAAAGAACAGAAGTATAAAAGTCAGTATAAAACAGAATAATTTTCTAAAATGGAGCACAAATAGAATTCCAAAAGCACTGATACTGTTTACTGATTTAACATTGTAACAAACTTTAGACATGAGTAGGTATAGAAAAGAGAAAATTCAGGTGCAAAATGTTCACCTTGGAAACCTGCGCTTAGGTGTTTTGAGGGACACAACGGCGAGCTTTGGGACGTGGGTCTATAGATCTAGTATGGCTTGTATTTAGATGAAGATAAATTTATTGAAATATACCAATGGAATTAGACATAATTAAGTATAAAAAGGGAGAGCGACCACTTTGTCCTTTTTCGAGAGACAACGTAAACTCGACACTTAAAATATGGAAAGATTGGTGTTAGAAAGATAAAACAAATGCAAAACAAGTTTAACCTCTCTCTAAACCCAACATGCGTGTATAGTAAAAAAAACAAACACACTTACATTATATGTCTCTACATTTATGTTAGATTTACCTTATTATTTTCCAGAAGAAAGGAAGATTATAAGAACGTAATAAATAAATAATTGCTATTAATTAAGAACTTTAATTTTTACTATGGTAGAAAGTTCAGCTAAGTAAAAGAGAAATCTTAACATAATATGTTGAGACAAACACATTAACAAAATAGACATAAACTAAACATGTAAATAGCAAAATCAAAAATGTAAATTAAAACAAAACAGGTTTTAAACAAATATTTTTAGAGCCATATGGAATATCTTAATAACTGGTAAAGTATGTATGAATTACGTTATATATTAAATGATACTCAAATGAAATAGTGCAATAGTGGAAATAAACAAAAATGTCAAAACATTACATCAGTTATGAGCATATTATGATATTTAGGTATGATAACTTACTACCTAGTAAAATATACCTACAAATTTAGCTGAATATACAACATTTAAACATGTAATCAAATTGTACAAAATAATTTTGAACACGTCCACTGAACACTGACAAGATTTTGTTGCTAACTCAATCGAAGGAACCACTCCCCTCCAATTTTTAAATGTGGATAACCTTCCATAAAAATTATTCAGTTTGTCTCACTTATCTTCCAGACACATGGTGACTATTATTTTTAAAGGATCTTCTCTTACATATAACTTAAATAATTTATTTTTGCAGGGGAAGGGGGTGGTAAATTAATATATTTGATTTTTTTTCATGTATAATATTTGTATGTCTTGCATCTAATACAGGATTAATTATTTTAGCAAGTTCTTTTATCCTACGTTGAAATCTTACTCTGTCAGCAGCCACAAACTCCCATACTCGTTCTGCTGAAAATTGCTTCATGTAGTGAATACGAACATTTTCATTAAATTTGATCATTGATTAGCTCTGGAAACGTGTAAATTAACTCCAACGCCGTGCGCTAACTTGTATTTATATTCTTTATTGGCTTCATTATTTTTAGTCCAGTTTTAATGAGATCATTTGAATCAATTCCCAACTTTAGTATTTTTAGGGAACTGGTAAAGTTGTCCTTTTTCAAAGTTTCCAAATGGTAGTTAATTTATTCTTCTTCTTAAGGTGCCGTGCATTTCTGCGTAGGTGTCCACCGTACATCGTCTTGTCAGGTGAGATGTTAAATATTCAGGATTAAATAATTCTGTTTTTAGCAGCATTGCGAAGCATTTCATAGCTGTGGATTCCTGTCCATTGTCGAATATTGCGCAGCCATGACATTTTTTTACGTCCCAGACCTCTCCTACCCTCTATCTTCCCTTCGAGTATCAGGTAGTTAATTAATGGAAGTAACATCCATAGCGAAGCAATGGAATTGGCACTCAAGATTATTTGTGACTCACCGTTGGTAACTTTCACAACTGACATGTGTGGTAGTTGTAGGATCTCTAGTTTTAGTTTACCATCATTAATCGATTGTTGAGGATTTCCTGCCATGAAATTGTCAATTACAGTTTTATACGATAAAAAGTTCAGCCACTCAGTTTCACTAAATAAAACACGATATTTTTTATTACCACTAATGAACACTACCGGTTCAAAAGAGTATTCATGTGCTAGGCAAATAGAAACAAACTTTTAAGTTCGATGGATTCAGGTAAAACCGACGTTTTACAACGGAAGAACAAGAGAGAGATCCAGTTATACAGAAAATCCGAAAATGGAAAGAGGAAAACCGTCGACCACCTTGGCAAGAAATATCAAACCTAGGCTCAGTAGTTAAGACGTATTGGGCCCAGTGGGACTCATTTATCATGGAAGATGGCTTGCTCAAACGAGTCCTGGAAAATGATGACGGTTCAGAGAAGAGAATATATGGTATAAAGAAGACCCTTCAGAATAAGCAAGATTTCGAGGGGAAAGCCGATGATAGTACACCATAACCGGCTGGCGTCTTTCGAGGGTAACCACGACGAAGAAGAAGTGGAAGTAAACCAAGTCCAAGATGTGTCTGACCTCACGTTTGAGGAATTCATGGGTGCCTATGGAGGTACCGGTAAAGCAAGACATGGTTTTACCACTGAAGAAAGGCAAGATCTACTCGCGCTTCCCGATGACTACTCACTGGCCCTTACCATCCCGGCCACTATCAAAGACGCATCAGGGTTGGCATCCGTCTTTCGAAGGAAGTTCGGTCGAGTTGCAGAACTTCAATGCCAAGTGCCAGCTCCCGGTAAAACCTTGAAACTCCAAGATGCATCACGTTACCTTTTCTACCTGGTAACAAAAGACACTGCACGTGACCAACCTACCTACCGAGATGTATGGGAAGCCTTACTTCAGATGAGAGAGCACGTACTAGAGTCCGACGTACAAAAGTTAGCCATGCCAATTAGATTGGAGGGTTATACGAAATATGATGGAGGAGATCTTTAAAGACACCGAAGTCCAGGTGTTAGTCTGTTGCAATCCGCATAGTTACTGGTGCGGAGAGAAAACCGTCCCTTGTCATTTTTATAAAACTGGAAGTTGTCAAAGAGGGTCCAGTTGCCGATACCAGCATACCGTTCGAGTTCCAGTCCCGACAAGGTTCCAGGAGGAACCATCTTTTAAGAGGGGGGCAATGTTACGATAATTATGGCGTTTAAAACTGTAAATATATTATGACTAATTCTGTTTTTGTTCTAGTCATTTCGACGATTGTTTAGCAGAAACCTCTAGACACCAATTTTGATGAGTCATCCACGACTCGAGGTTTTTCAAGCAGTTGTAAAACTAGTTTCAGCCGTCGACCGCCTTCTAGTACCTTCACCGAAATACCAGTCTATTCGATGGGGTCCCATTCTAATGAAGAAGGTCATCGATTTTTCTAGATAACTGTATTTTATATATAAATAACAGGACTTTTATTGTGGTCAGTCGAAAAGAAGATCGCGGTCTTGCGTTAAAATGTAACGGACGTAAATATTTTATTTGTAAATTAGTAGTAATAAAGACTTTGATAAATTCGTGAGTGTTATAAATATTGAACCTTTAGAATTAAAATAAGAACAATAAATTAGGATTAATAAAATCATTATACTATCTTCACGACATTTCAAAGAAGCTATCCGTATGAGAGGGTCTTTCTAAAAGTTCCGGCTCGAAGCTGTTTCCCTAAGGCCGACCCCTTCTAGTTTTGTCTTTGGTCTTATGGTCTTCGTTTTCTTGTGTGCAATACTTTTCATCATATTAATGAGCTGGTCAAGTTTATCTTCATCTCCTTCCTCCTTTACAGTCCTAACTTTACTGTACCCGCCAAAGGTCTGCGTAGCTGACTCGTATTCGAGGGCGGCGAATAACACTTCAACCAGCGTCTTGTGATGAGCTAATCGCAATGTTCTCTGCATTTTATAATTACGAAGACCATCAATAAACGTTTGAACGACTAACTTTTCCTTCATGTCTTCGGGAGCTATTGGATAAGCATATCGTACTAAGCTGACAATATCTACCTCATATTCTTGAAGAGCCTCATCTTTCTTCTGTCTTCGATTTTTAAGCTGCGACTGATATAAATGCTTCAAATGTTCGGGGCCATATCGCATATTTAACTTCTTCTTAAGTTAATTGATGGATTCGACCGTTACTTAATGGAAATTCATTTTATGTAACAATAAAATACTGAAAACTTTGTTTTCAAACTTCCACAAAATTTATTTTAACTCTTGTTATCACTACAGCTGTTTCGGCTGATTGCCTTTATCAAGTGATCTATTTTTGGCTTGCGTTTACACTTTATAGTCTCTAATGAAATAGGTTGAGGAGGGGAGAACTGTTTGTCTCAAGATGGTCATTCAAAAACAGATCACTTGATAAAGGTAATTAGCCGAAACAGCTGTAGTGATAAGAGTTAAAATAAATTTTGTGGAAGTTTGAAAACAAAGTTTTCTGTGTTTTATTGTTACATCTTCTTCTTCTTCAGATGCAAATCCACTAATTGATGTTAACGATCACATTTTCCATTAATTCTCTATTTCTTGCAATATGTATCAGAGATTGTATGTCGTTAATCCCTGTCCATTGCCTTATGTTTCGGAGCCATTTTCTTGCGTCCCATTCCTCTCTTGCCTTCAATTTTACCCTCGATTATAAGTTGGAGGAACTGGTATTTTTCATTTCGCATGATGTGACCTAGATACGCCGTTTTCCTTTTCTTGATGGTTTCGAAAAGTTGGCGTTCTTGGTTTATTCTTTTAAGGACATCTATATTTGTGATTTTCGCTGTCCATGGTATTTTTAGGATACGGGATAAAGCCACATTTCAAAAGCTTCTAATCTGTTTATATCCCTCGTTTTGAGTGTCCAGCCCTCTACGCCATATAGCAGCATTGACCATACGTAGCACTTAGTAAACCTTAGTCTCAGTTGAAGATCGAACTCTGAACAAGTCAATACCTTCTTGAATTTTACAAAAGCTTGTCGAGCTTGCTCAATGCGACATTTTACTTCCCTGTCCGATGCCCAGTCTTCAAAAAGCCACGATCCCAGGTATTTAAATTTACTCACTCTTTCAATGGACTTAGTATTCAGTGTTATGGTGGAGTTTTCAAGTGCACCCAAGTTTCTGGAGATGATCTTGAATTTGGTCTGTTTGGTATTAATCTCTAATCCCATTCGCTTACTGTATTCTCTGATTATAGTGACAAGTTGTTGAAAATCGACTATGTTGTCACAAATTAAGACACCATCATCAGCATATCGTATGTTGTTGATCAATACTCCATTCACTTTGATTCCCATCTCTGCATCCTATAAAGACTCTTGAAATATGGCTTCCGAATAAATGTTAAATAAAAGAGGGGAGAGCACACATCCCTGTCGAACATCTTCTTAAGTTGTTCGAAATCGTCCGTCTCCTCTACGGCTATAGTCTATAGAACATCTAAGACTGTTCGAACTGTTTCATGTAGTTGTTCCATGACGATTTTCCGTCGAAAGTTGGGACTTTAACATGAACAGAACCTCCACTTCCTTCATATTTCGGCCCTGTTTCCAACTTACATTTCGTCTCGTCTTCTTTTGCTTCTACTGTAATTGAATTGTTTCCTCTCTCTGGTGTCATTGTTCCCTCCATCTTCTTTTCCATCTCTTTCCATATCTTTTCTTCGAAGGCCAACATATCGGCAGCCACTTGGTTTTTTAACGAAGACACTCTATCGTCGAGGGCAGAAATCTCGGAGTTGACTTTAGAGATGTTAGCAGAAACTTTGCTTTCCAGAGAAGAAATCTCGTTAAAACCTTTGCTTTCTAAAGAAGCGATGTCGCCGGAAACTTTCGAAATATCGCCAGAAACTTTGTTCTCTAATGATGCGATGTCACCAGAAACCTTGGCTACATCAAAACAAACTTTCGAAATATCGTCAGAAACTTTGTTCTCTAATTTCGAAATCGACGAGATGACAGCAGCACGTTTGTCTTCAAATATATAAGTTTCTGGCTCCAAACCCTCTTCTTTCAAAGCGTTCTTTGGTCGTTGGACGAAATCAGCCTTTTTCCGGTAAAAGCTAATTCTCTCCTCGAGATGTCTTCTTAAATCCTTAACTGTGAGCTCATAAATCGTCGTAATTTTCACAATTTCACTTCTGTACGCCACTGTAGTATTTTTATTAATTCTAATTTATTGTCTTTATTTATTATCAAAGGTTTTATTTATAACACTTACAAATTTATTAAAGTTTTTATTAATGTTCACAAAGTTATCTCACAATATGTATTCCTCTTCCTCATGAACTTAAATAAAAGCTTCCTCTATATTTATACGAGAATTCCGGCGATTCTCCAGACTCGAAGGTCACTCGACTGGTTTTTTTATTCGACCTTCTTCTGGAAACTTCGGAGATCGTAGGAGACCGGTCAGGTATTACCTGAAATTTCTGCCAGCTGGTTCTCATCGGAGGGTCGTAAAATCTTAGAACATATCACATGTACATCGATTTGTAAATATTTGGTATAAGTTAGTTTTAAGCAGTAGGTTTATCCATAATGAGTTTTATCCTGAAGGACTGAAAAACATTAGTCAATACTTAAAAGTGAATAGACAATTGTTTCCCGGTATTTGTAGCTATAATATTTTCAAAGCCTTTGTTTTTGTTTCTTTGGAAAGGCCAAAAGCAGCCAGGTAGTTATAGTATTTAGAAAGTATGTCATTAAAACCGTTATCATTTTCAAATAAAGTTGTTTAGAAGCGATGCTTGGGTTTTTCTGATATAAAATAAGAGGCGGGATATAGAAATTCTCTGATTGGTTAGCTAGTTTGATAGTTAGATATATATATATATATATATATATATATATATATATATATATATATATATATATATAATGAACTAGAAGTATTTGCTGACAACAAGGAAGTAAATTTTCAATATTGGGTTTGTAGCAATACAGCAGTATTGCTGCAAACCCAATATTGAAAATTTACTTACATATATATATATATATATATATATATATATATATATATATATATATATATATATATATATATATATATATATATATATATGTTATTGTGATATTTCAAGTCTTGGTGCGCCAAGCAATAATTAGCTAATTAATTTTTTTGATTAATTAAAATTATTTAAATGATATGATTATGATTCTATCACAATTTCTAATTCTCTTATCTCAGGGTTTTATTCGTGCTTCAATATCTATGCTATTACATGTGAAAGGTAAGGTCCAAAGAATACCGGAATAATAAAAAACACATATATGATATAACACTATATATTGAAATAAAATAATGAAATAATTCACACTCAAATGTTTTCGATAAACAAATCTCATATAATGATTCTCAAAATTTTGTTCTACGTACGTGAACCTTCAAAATTAATGGTACAAACAATATTAGTTGAAATCTCAAAAACCAAATATTATTCTAAATCTCCTAATCAAAATATTTATATCCTTTCTAAATTAAGTGTAAAAATTGTGTTATCAATGAAAGAAAAACTGCAGAAAACAAAACTATCTCTCTCTGATGATGAGTGGTCCAAATCCTTGTTATTTGTAGACTATATTATTTACTCGTGGCCGCTCCCTAAGTAATCAGCAATCTTACAATAAATTATTGCAAATCTCTCGTCCTTAATGATCTCCTTCAAATGCACGAATCGTTCAAATTATGCTAGCTTCTTCTTCTCTCAATAAACTGAATCTCTCGTTGGCCTGAGTGAAAAATGACTCTTGGAATATCTTTTCTTTACGATAAACTGAATCTCTCGTTGGTCTGAACAGTGACTCTTGGAATATAAGTAGAAAAATATGACTTACAATATTTTACTGGATCAGCTTCTGTCAGATACACTAACTACACGAAAACTCACAAACTTTCACTGCTACTGCTTCCTACCTCTGGGAAACTACCCGAGAACAACGGCCGTTCGCCTTGCACCCTTGGAAACCAACTAACTATCTTTTTTCACTCCGAAATCTAGCTAAACTTTCATTCCTACATACCTCCCACCTTTTTTAATCTCCGCCAATCAAAACTCGTCACAATTCCCCATTCTTTCATTCCGATAACAAACAAATTTTTACCTATAATTATAAAATTTCCTAAAACTTATTTACAAATAATATTTTTCTACAATTCTTAAAAACTAACAAAAACCTCTTTCTCAAATCTCTTCTATTGTCTTTAATCACTGCGTTAATGTATTTGGAAAAACCCGGTTCAATTGTTCTTTGGATTTCACTTAAAATTATGCGGGTCACTCAAGTATAGTATAACAAAGGAAATAATTTATGCATAGCTTACATTTTGTTTAATACAGGTAATCCAAAAATTTAAATATTTTCCTTCTTCGAAATGTTTGTTGGGTATTATCCTACTTATCTGAATTATTTTAATGTTTTTGAATTTTGAAATATTTTAAACAAACCAATATTTTTCTCGTTTTTACATATCATAACAAATCCCCGCCATTTGATCTGCCGAAAACTCTTTGTTAAATTTTAAAAATGACAAAAGTTTTCTAGGATCAAATTATTTCACTATGTTATTAAAATCTACTTATGATACTGATAAATGTCGTGAATGTTAAAATACCCCGTATATTGCCTGTCTTTATACGGGATTGGATATATTTTCGTTTTAAATTTTTCCAAGTATTTTCCCTTAAAAGAAAGTTCATAATTTTTAGCCACTCGGTTTACTTCATTAACAAGATCTCCATGGTTTCCAAAAATCTTCTCTATTTTCTTTCCCATGTTTTCTCCACAATTTATTTTTCTTTCATCCTCCCTTTGTTCACATGTGTTCACTGCCCATAGTATTTCTTCACAAAATTCTGGATTCTCGTCCATCAGTGCCATTTTTTCTTCTGTTTTCTTTTTATCCTCTAATTCCCTTTGGTATTCCGAGCACCATGTTCCTATTCCTTTCATTTCTCTGATGATACCTTCTTTTTCTTCCTGCTTCCATTCTGTTTTATCGTCGGTTGCCGACAATTCTTCTGTACCTTCTATTTCCTGTTTTTCTCTTGTCTCCATCTTATTTTCCTGCTTTCTTTTCGAACTCTTCTTCTTTTTCTTCCTTCTCTTTTTCTCTTCTGTTAGATTTTGTTCTTGTACTTTCGGTTTATCCTCCACAGTCATATCGATTTCTTTGCGTTTTTCCTGTGCATTGATCCTTCCAGAATTTGTTTTCCTATCTGTTTGCTTTTCTTCTTCTATGTTGTCTGGTTCTGCTCTGATTTCCAGTCTATTTTCCGAAAAATTTATGGTGATATCTTTTTTCCTCAATTCATCAATTCCCGCTGTCATATCATGATTTAAATCTTCAATCACCACACATTTCATAATATGGAATTTGTCTCCCACTCTTATCTGTACTTCCAAACCTTCGTTTACTGTCGTCAAATTTTTATTGTTTGCACCCACTAAATCAACCCTAGGAATCTTATACACAAATCTGTCCAAATTTAATTCTTTTACTAGTTTTTTATTGATTAGCGATATCTCCGATCCAGAATCAATCACAATTTTAATCGCTTTATGTTTTATAAATGCATCTAAAAATATTAGATTAGAATTAGAAATTTGTCTTTCGTTTCCTATTGCTACATGATTCATCTCCCTTCTATTTTGTTGTTGGAAGCTCTGGTTATTTCTATCGTCCCTTTGTTCGTTAGTATTCCTATTCGGAGGATTTTGTGCATCTCTATTCCTGTTGTGATTTTCATATGTTCTATTTTGTGTGTCATTCCTGTTATCGTAATTTTGTTGTCTATTGTAATTATTGTAATTTCTCGGCCTATATTCGTTTGTTGATCTGGGATGTCGGTTTCTCTGGTCATAATTTGATGAATACCTTCTTTCCGGTCCATTATATTGGTCATGTTGTCTTCTATTTCTCATTTCTTTTCTTTTCGCTTCTTTTAATTGAAGGAATTGGCACAAACTATCAATATCTTGATAGTTTCTCAAAATCACGTGATCTTCCAACGTTTCCTCAAAATGTCTGCTGATCATTTCTACCAGCTGTTCGGTAGAATATTTGTATTCTAGATATTTTGAATTGTTATATATCTGCAAAGCATATCTTTCTTCAGATATTCCCATTTTTTCGTGATACTTTCCATTCTGTAGCTCTTGATTGATTTCTCTCTGTTTATTTGTCCCCCAGAAATAGTTGAGAAATTTATTTTCAAAATCTGTCCAATTTTCAAATTCATCTTCCTTGCTTTCATACCATAACGCTGCTCCTTCTTTCAGATGGTTTCTAATTGTTTCTTTCTTCTTCTTCTTTAAGTGCCGTCTCCTTTAAGAAGGTTGGCTATCATCACGGCTATCTTCACCTTTGACACTGCTGCTCTAAACAGCTCAACAGAGTTACAATTGTACCACTGCCTCAAATTGTTTAGCCAGGATACACGTCGTCGGCCTATGCTTCTTCTGCCCAGTATCTTTCCCTGTATAATGATCTGCAGCAACTCATATCTCTCACCTCTCATGACATGACCCAGATACTGCAATTTTCTTATTTTAATTGTATTTAATATCTCCTTTTCCTTGTTCATTCTTTTTAAAACGTCGTTGTTCGTAACCTTATCGATCCAACTTATTTTTAAAATTCTTCTATAAGCCCACATCTCAAACGCTTCTATTCTGTTACTTATATCTTTTTTAAGCGTCCAAGCCTCCATTCCATATAATAACACAGAAAATACATAACATCTAAGCATTCGTACTTTAAGTTGCAGACTCAGATCATTGCTGCAAAGTACTTTTCTCATAGTATTGAATGTTGATCGGGCTTTTCCTATACGTGATTTGATTTCCTGTGTGTAATCGTTGTTTTCGGTTATGATTGTTCCCAAGTATGTATATCTGTTCACCTTTTGAACGAGTTCGTCCCTAATCCATAACGTGTCCTGTTGTTGTGTCTTTGCGATGGTCATGAATTTCGTCTTTTTGATATTTAAAGTAAGTCCAGCCTCTTCGCTACTGTCTACAATCTTATTTATCAGAACCTGCAATTCTTCAACTGACTCTGCGATTACTAAAGTATCATCGGCGTATCTGATGTTATTTATAAGTTCTCCGTTGACTTTAATTCCACTTGATGTTTCCTTTAGTGCCTTCTGAACTACCTCTTCTGAATAGAGGTTAAAAAGCAGCGGAGACAATATGCATCCCTGCCTTACCCCTCGTTGTATTTCTATTTCTTCTGATAGTTCGTTGCCAACCTTTACAGATGCAACTTGATTAAAGTAAAGGTTTGATATTATTCTAATATCTTTCATATCCAGATTTTTATCTTGAAGTAGCTGTAGGAGGCGATTATGTCTGACTTTGTCAAATGCCTTATTGTAATCAAGGAAACAGACATAAAGAGGTTGGTTAACATCCATACATCTTTGGGCCAATACATTCAGGGCAAACAAGGCCTCTCTTGTACCCATTGCGTTTCTGAAGCCAAACTGCGTGTTACTAATATCTTGCTCCAGTTTTCTGAAAATTCTTTGATGTATAATTTTCAAGAATATCTTTAGAGTGTGGCTCATTAAGCTGATGGTTCGATGGTCACAGCATTCTCTAGCGTTAGCTTTTTTCGGTAGAGTCACGAACGTCGACTTAAGCCATTCTTTTGGAATGACGCCTGTATCATATATGGTGTTGTACAAGTCTTTTAGTATATCTATTTGATCTTCTGCGATTAATTTTATAATTTCCGCTGGTATCTCATCAGGACCTGTAGCTTTATTATCTTTTGCCAATTTTACTGCATGCATGACTTCTTCTTTTGTTATACTGGGCCCCGTTTCTCTACTGTTGTATAGTTCTATGTTTTCTGGTTGTCTCTCATCTTTAAATAATTCCTGTATGTATTGTTTCCATCTTTCTATTTTCTTGTTGTTATCAAGGATAATTTTACCTTTTTCATCTAATAGAACACTACTGTGGTTTGTTTTTCTGATGCCGGCCAGTTCTTTTACCTTCCTATGTAGATTAAAGTCATCATGCCTTTCCAATAGTACTTCTATTTCCTCACACTTGTTTGAGTACCATTTTTCCTTGGCTTCTCTTATTTTCTTTCTAATTACACCATATATGTCTTTATATTTTTCGATGTCTACGTTCTTGTACAATCTTCTCTTTTCCATCAATTGCAGTATCTCATCATTAATCCATGACTTTGTTGTGTTATTATTTTTCTTTCCTTTTAGAATCTCCTTCGTTGGATTCAGCATTATGTTTTTAAATGTTTCCCATTTTCTGTTCGAATCTTCGTCTGGATCGATTATATTTATCTTTATTTCCTCGTTAATTTTTTTGGATAGCTGATCTCTTACAAATGAATTTTTCAAAAATGAACGTTGTATTTGATTCTTATTGCAACGTGCAGTTAGTTTTTTAAATCGGAGATCGAATGATACAACAACGGGATTGTGGTCTGTGGCTGCATCAGCCCCAGGGTATGTTTTTGCTGATTTAATGGAGTTCCGAAACCTTTTTCTTATTAAAACATAGTCTATCTGGTTTCTAATAACTTTCCTATCATTATCCGCAGGCGATCTCCAGGTGTAGAGTCGACGATTAGGTAACTTAAAATAAGTGTTTGTAACTACCAGACTGTTCTCTTGACAGAACTCCACCAATCTTTCCCCCCTCTCATTTCTTAAACCAAGTCCATATTTCCCTACAATATCTTCTACTTCTCCTTTTCCTACTTTTGAGTTAAAATCGCCCATAACAATCGTGATATCTCTATGCTTTGTATTATCCAGGGCTTGTTGTATATCTTTATAGAATTGTTCTATTTCATCGTCTGTCTTGTCGGAAGTTGGAGCATATACTTGGATTATATTTAACTTTCGTTGGATCATTGTTAAAGAAACCATAACTACTCTATCTGAGATAGGACTGAAAGAAGTGACTGATTGACATAAGTTCTTATCAACAATGATTGCTACTCCATTTCGATGGTTTGGATCATTATTTCCCGAATAGTATATTTTGGAATTTAAAATCTGTTGTTCACCCGAGTCTGGCCATCTGGTTTCACTTAGTCCCAATATTTTGACAGACATGCGTTGCATTTCTTGTATGACGTTGTGTATCTTTCCGGCTTCATAAATTGTTTTAATATTCCAGGTAGCGATCTTTGCACCTTTATTCTTTTTGTAGGGTTTTCGTAGATTAACGACCGGGGGAGCCCTACAGTCTTTTGGTTGTCTACCCCTGCCGGATCTTGACGACCGAAAATCATGATCAGTAACTTGTTGTAACCATCTTGTACTAGCCATAATGATTAACTAGGGATATCCATTAAGGATCTTTAATGTAGTGGTTTCCCCTTGCCTTCTACATCCTTACGCCGTTGACCTATTTTTTCGGTTCGTCCGCCTTTAGGGTCAGTTTCCCAACCCCAGGACAAAAGGGTGCCCTACCACTTACCAACTCATCCGCCCGAAGCCGTTGGTCAGTAAGTGGGGGATTGCTTATACCGGCATTGTTTCTTTGCAATCGTCAAAATATCTAACATGTTGCAATTTGGTTTTCAAATTTTTAACAAACGGTACTGGGTGTGTTTTCCGAATATCCCCGCCAAATTCTATTTTCGCCTCGCTTGTTCCATGCACGATAACTTCTTTTCTCTCTATTCCTCTCAGTTCAATTTCTGCCATTTGCTTCTCATTTTGCTTAAGTTTTCTTTCCATTTCTTTCCTGTCTTCTTGTAACGCCATTTCAAATTTTTCTTCTAACTGTTCTAATTCCTTTTTTTTGGCAATTTCGTATCTCCTTCATCTTGTTTTCTACTTTCTTTTCTTGTTCTCCCATTTTAATCTTAATTTCATTAATCTCTTCTATCTGTTGTATCATTTCTCTTTTCATCTCCTCTACACATCCTTTAATTTTCTGTTCATAATTTTCCAAACGCTGTTCTATATTCCTGTTATTTTCTTCTATTGTTTGCTTTGTCTCTTATATTGCCTGTTTAGTTTCCTTCTGGTTTTCTTCCAGTCTGGTCTGCGGTTATTTTCGTCCATTATGTGTTTTGTTTCCCGTTGGTTTTCTTCCATTGTTTGTTTTGTTGATTCTTGTATTTGTTGTGTCTGTAATTGCATTAGTTGTAATATTTTCTCTATTCCTGATAATTCTTTTTTTTCCTCAACTATTGTAACATTTCCATCATTATCCGATCCTTCTTCCACAATTGTTTCCTCTTCTCTATTATCCTCCTTTCTTTCCTGCATTTTGCTTTGACTCCTTGTGGTCGACATGTTGTTTCTTTTCGTTACTGTTTTTGTCCCCGCCAAATGTGAAATTTTACAACACTCTATATGTTGCAGAACACGACAATATTTCTCCCCAATTGTAATAAATTTTCACGACAAATATCAAATATGCAATCAGTAAAATTCAAATAATTCAAAATAAATATCAAATGTACGATTGGTAAAATAAAATCAAATAATTCACTAGCAGTAAATATCAACTAACTACGATCAATCCATACATCAAATTTATATCCACTGGAAAAAATTGTCAAAATACTTTCAAATTTAAATTCCCTCAATGTTATATGTTTTTATCTCTGGATCACCTGTACTTATTCCAGATCTCTTTCCCTTCCTTCACATGTAAAGCTGCGATATTTTCAAGCCCCACGTTTTGGAAGCCAGTTATTGTGATATTTCAAGTCTTGGTGCGCCAAGCAATAATTAGCTAATTAATTTTTTTGATTAATTAAAATTATTTAAATGATATGATTATGATTCTATCACAATTTCTAATTCTCTTATCTCAGGGTTTTATTCGTGCTTCAATATCTATGCTATTACATGTGAAAGGTAAGGTCCAAAGAATACCGGAATAATAAAAAACACATATATGATATAACACTACATATTGAAATAAATTAATGAAATAATTCACACTCAAATGTTTTCGATAAACAAATCTCATATAATGATTCTCAAAATTTTGTTCTACGTACGTGAACCTTCAAAATTAATGGTACAAACAATATTAGTTGAAATCTCAAAAACCAAATATTATTCTAAATCTCCTAATCAAAATATTTATATCCTTTCTAAATTAAGTGTAAAAATTGTGTTATCAATGAAAGAAAAACTGCAGAAAACAAAACTATCTCTCTCTGATGATGAGTGGTCCAAATCCTTGTTATTTGTAGACTATATTATTTACTCGTGGCCGCTCCCTAAGTAATCAGCAATCTTACAATAAATTATTGCAAATCTCTCGTCCTTAATGATCTCCTTCAAATGCACGAATCGTTCAAATTATGCTAGCTTCTTCTTCTCTCAATAAACTGAATCTCTCGTTGGCCTGAGTGAAAAATGACTCTTGGAATATCTTTTCTTTACGATAAACTGAATCTCTCGTTGGCCTGAACAGTGACTCTTGGAATATAAGTAGAAAAATATGACTTACAATATTTTACTGGATCAGCTTCTGTCAGATACACTAACTACACGAAAACTCACAAACTTTCACTGCTACTGCTTCCTACCTCTGGGAAACTACCCGAGAACAACGGCCGTTCGCCTTGCACCCTTGGAAACCAACTAACTATCTTTTTTCACTCCGAAATCTAGCTAAACTTTCATTCCTACATACCTCCCACCTTTTTTAATCTCCGCCAATCAAAACTCGTCACAATTCCCCATTCTTTCATTCCGATAACAAACAAATTTTTACCTATAATTATAAAATTTCCTAAAACTTATTTACAAATAATATTTTTCTATAATTCTTAAAAACTAACAAAAACCTCTTTCTCAAATCTCTTCTATTGTCTTTAATCACTGCGTTAATGTATTTGGAAAAACCCGGTTCAATTGTTCTTTGGATTTCACTTAAAATTATGCGGGTCACTCAAGTATAGTATAACAAAGGAAATAATTTATGCATAGCTTACATTTTGTTTAATACAGGTAATCCAAAAATTTAAATATTTTCCTTCTTCGAAATGTTTGTTGGGTATTATCCTACTTATCTGAATTATTTTAATGTTTTTGAATTTTGAAATATTTTAAACAAACCAATATTTTTCTCGTTTTTACATATCATAACAATATATATATATATATATATTATATATATATATATATATATATATATATATATATATATATATATATATATATGTATATTATATATATATATATTATATATATATATATATATATATATATATATATTATATATATATATATATATATATATATATATATATAATTTTTTGTTTTAGTATCGATATATATATATATATATATATATATATATATATATATATATATATATATATATACAACTTTAAATATAAAAAGCAAGACACAAATAATTGAAATTACCGAAGTCGTATTACAGTAGGTATAACAACCTTTTTGTTACTGAAAATGGATGGATGGAAAAAAAAATTCAAGATGTTGATGGAAGGAGAAAGACGGAACAAAACGTTTGATGCGATGTTGTTTTCAATTAGAATAAACAAGAAAACGTGATGCCAAAAAAATAAAGAGACTAAAAAAATGAATAATTAGGTCTACGCCAGAAGCAAAAAGTTCGATAAGTCGATAAAACGATAAGTCCACATGCCTGAGTATGTAAAAAAAATTTTCAATGTATTTTTAAAAAATATATAAATTGGAAAAATCAAAGCCAATTCAAACAACGATTGGCACTGATTAGTAGAAAGGAAATGAAAAGGTTAATTAAAAATTACAAATGTTTTACATAAAAAAGCAGAGTGTAATAAATTACATTTAACAGAAATATACATAGTTTCAAAATTTATAAGGATACATTAAAACAGTTTTTTGATCGATATTATAAATGTCCAGATGTCGACCGCAACTGAGTTGGTGCGAAGATATTAAACAAAATGCAGATTCAATATAGAAAAAAATAAACGAAAGAGATAAATAAAGACGAAAAAAAGGCTACTTTATAATATAAATAGTGGTTCAGTTAAATTGTATTTTTGCTAGAAAAGTTTCGTAGTTCTGATTTTTTTTCATTCCATATGTTTTTTGGGATGCTTAATCCGAATCTGGGGTTTGCGGACAAAATTTCGTGACGCAACATTAAAAAAAAAACAGAATAAAGCGTTTTTTCTTCTTCTTTTTTTCGGGTTTTTTGCTTAAAACTCGAAAACTATCAACTTTTGGTAAATGGCCTGTTAGCCTGTTTACAGAAATTAAGGTACTTAAAATTTGCTACAAATTTCTACAAATACCAGTATTTAGTTTTTTTTTAGACGAATAGTTCGGTTTCTAGTGCGAGTTGACAATTGTAAATTTTTAGCATTTTATGCAAAATCCACTTTTTACATTTCAATATTTAATTTTTATGGATGCTGTCATTTGATAAATGTCACCTAGTTTTCCACACAAGTAATTAAAAAAAAAGGGTAAAATTATACAAATTCAGTAGGTAGGTAGAACTCGTAACAAAATAAAACTTAAAATCTCGTTACTTCTGATCATATATGATTATGATTATAAATTATAATATCCAAAATTTATATGAGCCGTTATCTTTTGAAAGGCCCTGGCTAAGGTTCTTCGATAACCATGAGTCCTGGTTCTGCTTGTTCTGGAAAATAAAAGTAAGTTAAGTCATTTATCAAGAAGAGATGAAGATTGCAAAATAGATTGTGAGATTAAACATACCTTCCGCATCGTAGTGAGGTTCTTCGATGGCATCGGGTCCTGGCTCAGGGTCTGATTGCTCCATCGTCCGCGTCGGGAGTCGTTCTCCTGGAAAATAAAAAGAGGAGAGACAGATATCATATATCAAGGAGAGATGAATGACTACAAAATAACTTGTCAGATCCAACATACCTCTCCCTCTTTCTTCAGTTTCTTCTACGTCTATGTCAGAGCTGTCTTCTGGGGGCTCAACATTGTTACACAGTCCTTCGCATGATACGCATATTAGAGCCATATATAGAGCCATGAGAAACATGTTTCCTGCTGTGGCAATCTCATCTTGACTTGAATTAGGGTATTTGAAGGATTCAATTACCGATAGCAAATCTTTGTTCTTCTGCAGGACTTTAAGAAATTTCAGTTTCCCTTGATTAAACAATGCAGAAGTAGTATCACAACCACTCATCGCATGAAGGAATAAAATATGATCCAATAGGATTTTCTCAGCAGCCAGATGAGGGTTGTAGAGGCTTTGCGAAACCTTTCCTTTTCCTGGCTTAAAAAAAATACATTTTTTATATCAGGGCTACAAAGGCCAATCAAAATGACCAGTAGGTCGACCTTGTTTTTTGGGTTTGCAAGAAAACTATCCTGCGACACAGTGGGACACACCATTATTTCTGTTAATGATATTGCAGCAGATTGTTTTCTTTGTGCTCTTCTCAATCGTTCTAAACGCTTGGTGCTACCACAAGCCTCGTCAGGGTAGCCATCAAAAACTACAATAGCACTTGATTTGTAGTTTGATTTGACATATGATACATAACTGCTGCATATGTCTGACCTTGGCGCCATTTTACCCGGTGTAACAAAAAACCCCCGTCGATGACATATTTTGTATCGTTAAACTCAGTCTGTTCAGTAGGTGTAAAAGCCTTGTACAAACTGCAAGCTTCAAGCTAGGGGCTAAGTTCGTAACGTAAAAATTCTTGCAGCTCTTTATCTGAATGTTTCGCGATGGTCATTCGTTAAAAAAGTGTGATGGGATTGATAACTACAGCCCTGTCTTGTATTTGAATGGAGCTGTTCATGATCGCAAGAGGCAGCACTCTTTCGCTTCTTTTAAATTTTATAGCTTGAAAATCACAATCAACAATGCGCTGTATACCTTTCATACCCACCTCCTTGGACAAATGGCATGTAATCCTCTCATCTGCGACAATACCAGTACTTAAAGATATTAGTTCACTGGTCTCTGGGAAAGGAGGATGCTCAAGGAACCAATTTAAAAACTTGTCTGCGTCTGTGTTGTCTCGCTTTTGCATAGAATCTCTGCTATCAACGTGTTGTTCTGACGTCGCGTGTTCCACTCTCGTAAAGTGCTCAATCTCTTGGCATACATTATGCAGTGCTGATATCCGTTGTGTCCATCTTGTCACAACGCCTTCAGTTACTCCACGACCATGAGTGAGACCACCACTGGTCTTCATTGACTTCATCAGAGTTTGTTCTATCGCCATATCACTCCAAGTTCCACACCATAGTTTCTCACTTCTACGAATACTGAAGAATCCTTGAGTGGTGAAACGCTCATATTCGGCAAATGGCATTGTCGTTGTCAAGCTGTGCATGTCCTGTAGATAAAGTTGACAGCATTTGGCATACAGATTGTGCCCACTTGCGTGAAAGAAAGGTAGCATTTCATGTATGGTTTGGAGGTGTAGATCCCAGTTGCTGCTTCTTTTGGCTTCAATGAAGTGCTTGATCAAAGTCATCATTTCAAAATATACAACCCAGAGCTTAGCAGTGGGGCCACGTTATGCCAATAGTTGAAGCTTAGCTTTGAATTCTTTTTGCAGATCTTTTACAATAGTTTTTACCTCATTAGAAAGAATCACTGTTCTGTCTAAGTTGAACAAGATCTCCTCTAATTGATCCACCATTCAGTGAGTTCCATTCCACCATTCATTGATTCTGTGAGCCAACAGATGAGCTCGTACTGCCCTTGCGTGGGCGTGACCAGATATAATTTTTTCAGTTGAGTTTGCCGAATATACGGTATTGAAAAGTTCAGCTAATCCACTACCTTGCATAATGTAACCAAATGCCCCCATAAAGGACATCAGTAAGTGAAATCCACCGAGCCTTATAACATTTGACAAATCAGGATCATCGGGATGGCTAGCAAGGATGTCTCTTGCCTTGAGATAGAGGGGTTGGTGAAACGTCATCAGACAGGTATTTTGATTCAAGAATTTAGTTTTCTCTACTCCGATCAATAATGCTGTAAATATTGTATCATAATCACTTTGAGGAGCGTTGATCAATGGCTGGAAAGCAATAAATGTTAGTTCATATGGTATGTCTCTTGTGACAGCTTCCATGAAGCCATTCCATCCTAAAAGGCCGGCAATGTCTCTGCTTTTTCCATAGATCCACAGAAGATCAGGTACAGATGCAGTCACAGTGTTAGTTGGTGTAAACATTTACTTAGGATCTTTTATCTTGATTTCAGATAAACCTTGAGGTTTCGTTTTTTCAAAATGAACAAGTTAAACAGCTCCATGTCTTCCATAAACCTCAGACGCGGTTTTCATTTCTAACCGAGGTATCGATTGGTTAGGAGCTACTGCATCTTTTGGTGCAATACAAGAAATGCCACCCATGACGTGAAATGTATGGTATCCGTCGATTGTATTGTTGCCGAGAGGGGGCATTTGGGCCTGTAGGAGCCATCGCCGGCTCTTCGGGTTTTTTCCTGTCTCCGGAATTGGAACGGGTGTTCACCATCTTGGGTTGTCGCTGGTAAAATGTGTCGATACTGTTACCGTTACAAAATAACCGTTACAGCGGCAGTACCTGTTACAAGTAACGGTTCCAAGGAACAGTTACAAAATAACAGACCAAAAATGGAAAACAAGACAGGTAAAATAATCTAAGTATTCCTTGACTTACGGAAGGAATAGCTCAGAAACAATAAAATACAACAGTATGATAAATGTAATATAAAGAATATGTTTCTAAGTGTTCCTTGACTTACGGAAGAAACAACTTAGAATGAAAAGTAAAATGTACAAGTTCAAAAAATAGAAAATGCAGAAGTATGAGTAAAATACATAAAGTAAAAGAAAACAGAAATGTTCTTAAGTGTTTCTTGACTTACGGAAGAAACAACTTAAGAGATGAATATAAACAAATGAAAATAAGTAAATATAAAACAATATGTGAAAAATATTTACAAGTGTTTCTTGACTTACGGAAGAAACGTCTTGTAATATAGAAGAATAAAAATGCAAAAATAAGAATACAAATATTTACAAGTGTTTCTTGACTTACGGAAGAAACAACTTGTAATAGAAAATAAGAAAATAAAAATGCAGAAAAGATATAGAAATATAGCTAAGTGTTTCTTGACTTACGGAAGAAACGACTTAGCGCGAAAATAAGAGTAACAGAGACAAGTATATGAAATATCAGAAATAAGAATGCAAATATGGAAATACTTCTAAGTGTTCTTTTGACTTACCGAAAAAGAACAACTTAGACACACAAATGAAACACAAATAAAAATATCAGAAAATATTTCTAAGAGTTCTTTAACTTACCGGAAAGAACCACTTAGACACAAATACAAGAAATATAAACAATCAAATAATCAAATAAAATAGTAAATAAATCAGTACATGAACAATAGTAATATTCTAACCTGAAAAGGTCTGAATATACAACAAATGCTAAAATAAAAAGGTATACAGGAAATCAGAAATAAAACAATAGCTCAAGTTGATACAATAAAGCACCGACTAGGTCTAGAGTAGAAGAGGCAAGCTCGACTGACTGATGAGAGAAAATCCACCTGCTTTTATGTGAAACAATTCCTTTGTTTCACAAAGCAAAAGTGGAATTTCCTCCGCATCGGGCCAATCAGAAATTCGGATTTGGCCAAACTTGGAATTTCCAAATATTTGGACCAATCTCCGAATTTTCTGATGCGTTCGGCACGGCTGTCAGCTCCCGACTGACACGCCTCCGAAGACATCCCCCCCCCCTCTGAAAGACCTAACGGTGCTAAAGAAATTTATTGATAAAAATATAAAAAAATACAATAAGGTGTCCTTAACCTAAGAAAATACAATGTGACTTAAAAAAGAGAAATATAATACAAATATAATTAAACTTAAGATATTTTATACTTAAAACTATGGTGGTCCAGGTGGTCCAGATGGTCCAGGTGGTCCAGATGGTCCAGGTGGTCCCGGTGGCCCAGTTGGTCCAGGTGGTCCAGTTGGTGTGGGTGTTTTTCGGCCAGGCTACTTAATTCACCTGGCTGGGGCCTTACGACGTTTCAGAGCACGTAGAGTTACTCAATTCGCTCTGGTGTCTGTAACGTATCGTAACAGGGCCCCGTTATCTTCAACTGTTCTGTCAGGGCTACTTAGTTCACCCTGAGAAAGGTTTTACGACGTCGTGAAGATATAAGGTTACTCAGTTCACCTTGATATCTACACGAGTCGCAATAACCTTAATTCTGCTCTGGAGGTTCGTCTCTAGGTGGGGGAGCAGCGCGGATATCATCCACATGGATAGTCCTATTCACGTCCTGGTCGCGGTGCACCTCGTAGGTGTGGTCTCCTAGCACCCTCAGGATCGTGTGTGGTCCTGTCCATGTTGGTCCGAAGTTCCCTCGGACGTGGTTCCTCACCATAACCTGCTCTCCTTGGATGAACCTCCTGGCAGGTGGGGCGTTAGGGTTGTCAGGAAACATGTTTCGTGCATACACGGTGGCCTTTTGGACTGCTCTGGCAACCCTTTCGTCTCGTCTGGCTGCGGTGTTTGCCAGACGTTGTTCCCGCTGAGTTTCTTCTGCGCGCCGTGGGAGGTAGCCTAGCAGAAGTTCGGCGGGTGTCTCTTGGGTGGCCTCGTTCCTCCGGGTCCGTAGGCTGAACATGATGTCCGCCAGGTAGGATTCCCATCTTGGATCATCTGCGGTCTTGCATCGTGCGCGGAGTCCCTTCTTGAGTTCCTGAGCTCGGCGTTCAACCGGGTTGGCCCTCTGGTGGAATATAGGGCTAAATTCGGCTCTGATGTTGTGCCGTCTCAGGAATCTCTCCCACGCGTCTGTCCGGAATTGGGCTGCGTTATCCGTGATGAGCGTGGTAGGTTTCCCCCAGCGGCCGCAGATTTCTTCTTGGAGGAACTGGATGATGTCCCGGCTCTTTGTGGATTGGACACATCGATATTCCACCCAGTTGCTCAGACAATCTGTCGCCAAGAGGATGTATCGGTTGCGGGTTCCTCTGGCTGGTGGATAAGGTCCTAAAATGTCAAAGGACACTCTCTCCCAGGGGTTGGTGGGTTCCCTGGGTATCACAGGAGCTGTTGGCTGTCGTGGGGCAGCTTTGGTTCTCAGACAGGTCAGGCAGGACTTGACGTAAGCACGAACATCCTTTGATAAGGTGGGCCAGTAATAGATGTTCTTAATGGCCCGGATGGTCTCGTCTTGTCCTGGGTGGTTGGCCTCGTCTGAGTCATGGTAGGCCTTCATCACATCCGTCCGGAGGGATGGGGGTACTACCAGTGTCCTGTGCTCTGGTCCAGCGTTGTAGTATACGGCGGTGTCCACTAGTTCGAATTCGCGGAGAAGGTTTTCCTCGACTTCGTTCCGCGGACCTCGTCCAGAGATCTTTAGATAGCGTCTCCGAAACCGCTGCATGCCGGGGTGTATCTGGTGGCTTCTCCGGATCTTATCCTGGAGTGGTAGGTCCACCAGATCGTCGAGGATGGGGTTGGTATCCTCGTCTTCGTCGACGTCCTCCATCATGCATAGTAGGGGGAAGGGGTCATCTTCTTCCACGTCTGTTGTGGGCCAGCTGAGTCGCACCACTTCCTCGTCTTGATCAGCTTCTTCTTCTCTTTCTGTGGTCGGGTTCCTGGACAGGTGGTCAGGGAGTTCGTTTACTTTGCCTGGGATGTGTACCGTGGTAAAGTTGAACTCCTGTAGTAGTAAGGCCCAACGGGATAGTTTGGCCTTGTCTTCCTTGAACCGGTGGAGCCACAGGAGAGCTTGGCTGTCGGTATACAGCGTGAAGTGCTGATCCTGGAGGAAGTGCTTGTACTTCTTGAGTGCCCAAACTAATGCGAGGCACTCTTTCTCGTTGATGTGATAACGAGTCTCGGCTGGTTTCAACTTTGTAGAAGCATATGCGATGACCCTCTTGTTGTCCTGGGTTCCTTGGAACAGGACTGCGCCCATGCCGACATCGGAGGCGTCTGTCTGGAGGCAGAATGGTTTGGACGCGTCTGGTCGGTGAAGTAGGAGATCTCCCTCGATTTCGATCTTGAGGCGTTGGAAGGCGTCCTCTGCGGCGTCCGTCCATTGTAGGCGTCTCTTGTTGCCCTTGGTGAGATCTGTCAAAGGCGTGATGATATCTGCAAATCGAGGGATGAAATCTCTCAACCAGTTGGCTGTCCCGATGAAACTTCGCAGCTGCTTCATTGTCCGTGGGGTGTCGAAGCCTCTGATCTTCTCCACGTGTTTCTCCAGAGGTTGAGTGTTGGCTGAAGTGATTTTGTGCCCCAGGTACTCCAGTTCGTCCGCCGCGAATTTACACTTCTTGAGTGATGCCCATAGTCCGTGTGTTCGAAGCCTCTCCAGAACTAGGCGAAGGTGGTTCTGGTGTTGGGTCCAGTCTTCGGAGTATATGATGATGTCGTCCATATACACCTTGATGAATACATCTATGTATCCTGCGAAGACTGAAGTCACGAGCTTCTGGAACACAGCTGGTCCGTTCTTCAGGCCGAAGGGCATCACGGTGAATTCATAGGAGGACCCATCGGGCAGGCTGAAGGCTGTCTTCGGGCTGGAGTCCTTGTGCAAGGGAACTTGCCAAAATCCACTCTTCAGATCTAGGGTGGTAAAGATCTGAGCTGTGCCAATCTCTTTGATGGAGTCGTGGATCGGTGGCATGCTGGAGGCTTCATCGATGGTTACGTTATTGAGCTTCCTGTAGTCCACGCAGAAACGAGGGGTGCCATCCTTCTTGGTTACAATAACCACCGGGCTATTGTAAGGAGATTTGCTGGGGCGGATGACTCCTGCGGCTAGCATCTCTCTCACCTCCTTGGCCATTATCTGCTTTTTCTCCGTGGAGTACTTGTAGGGCTTAACGTTTATCGGTGTGGCGTCGGTCACTTCGATTGTCATCTCCGTGGCCTTAGTGGTCGGTTGGCGTAGACGGTCGTCGAAAACGTCATCGTATTCCTGAAGCAACTTCTCAACCTGTTGAAAAGCGAAGGGTGGAGCTTGATGGGGTTCCAGTCGCTGTGTCTTGGACTGCCTCTTTGCTGGGTTCTTCCAGTAGACGGTGGTTCTGCAGGTGGTGCCGACGTGTAGACATTTACGGGGTATGTCTACATTGGCCTCTTCCTGCTCCAACCAGGGCATCCCTAACACAACGTCGTGGTTCAAGTTCTCCATGACCACGCAGTTGACAGTTGACTCCAAAGCTTCGATGGTGATTTTGACATCAGCAGTCCCTAAGGTGCGGGACGTGCTGCCCGTGCACGCCAACTGAACCAGTCCTGATCCTCGCTGTAGGTCCCGTCTCCGGATCAATCTCTGGTGGATAAAGTTCCCAGATGCGCCGGTGTCGATCAAGATCTTCACGCGTTGGTTGTTGATCCGTCCATGGAGTTGAGGGAGGCCTGTCGTCGAGGGTTGGGTCTGAATCGGGTTCAGTTGGGGCACCATCTTCACAACAGGGTTTAGTTGGCGCCCCTGTTGGCGTTTCCCTGGTTCTGAGGCAGTGGGGGTGGAGGTTGGTCCATCCTGGGTTGCCTATTAGGGTTCCTCCATTCCTCCATGGCTTCTGGGTGACGTGGGGAATTGGTGTTACGGTGGGGACGGTACGATTGTCGCTGCTGTTGCGATTGTTGCTGGGCCTGCTGTTGGGGTCTGTTTGCGGCGGCGTTCCTGCGGGTGTCTGCTTCCATTCCCTGGGCGATCGTCAGGAGGTCTTCTTCTGTCTTCGGGATGTTTAGACGTAGGCAGATTGAGATGTCCGGTCGCAGTTGGTTCACAATTGTGATGCATCTTTGTTCTTCAGGGGTGTGTGGGGCGAGACGTCTGAACAGGGCAGCTTTTCCGTTGATGAAGTCCTCCGTCGGTTCGTCTTTCCGTTGGTGTTCGCCATAGAGTCTGGATGTGAGGGCTGAGAGTGCGGCGGGATCGTTGTATTTCCTCAGGAGGCGGTCTCGGAATGTGGTGTATGGCAAGTCCTTATGGGAAAATTTCTGGGCCCACTTCTTTGCGTCACCATGGAGAGAATTGTCGATGAGGTAGTCGATCCAGTTGTCTTCATCTACATCGTATTTAGTGAGAAAGTTCTCGGCTTTGGTCAGAAAGCTGAGGGGGTTCTCGGTGTCCCGGCCTGAGAATTGTGGTGGCTTCATGTATGATATTCTGGGCTTCGGTGGCTCAGGTTGAGGCATCTGTGGTGTCGTGCCTTGGGTGGTTGAAAGGGCCGTCATCGCTTGCATCAGTGCAGCTATGAAGTCAGCGGTTGAAGGCTGGCTTGAAGACGGTCCTGGGGTCGTAGGTTCGGATTTTTGTTGGGCGCCATGTTGCCGAGAGGGGGCATTTGGGCCTGTAGGACCCATCGCCGGCTCTTCGGGCTTTTTCCTGTCTCCGGAATTGGAACGGGTGTTTACCATCTTGGTTTGTCGCTGGTAAAATGTGTCGATACTGTTACCGTTACAAAATAACCGTTACAGCGGCAGTACCTGTTACAAGTAACGGTTCCAAGGAACAGTTACAAAATAACAGACCAAAAATGGAAAACAAGACAGGTAAAATAATCTAAGTATTCCTTGACTTACGGAAGGAATAGCTCAGAAACAATAAAATACAATGGTATGATAAATGTAATATAAAGAATATGTTTCTAAGTGTTTCTTGACTTACGGAAGAAACAACTTAGAATGAAAAGTAAAATGTACAAGTTCAAAGAATAGAAAATGCAGAAGTATGAGTAAAATACATAAAGTAATAGAAAACAGAAATGTTCTTAAGTGTTTCTTGACTTACGGAAGAAACAACTTAAGAGATGAATATAAACAAATGAAAATAAGTAAATATAAAACAATATGTGAAATATATGTCTAAGTGTTTCTTGACTTACGGAAGAAACGACTTGTAATATAGAAGAATAAAAATGCAAAAATAGGAAATACAAATATTTACAAGTGTTTCTTGACTTACGGAAGAAACAACTTGTAATAGAAAATAAGAAAATAAAAATGCAGAAAAGATATAGAAATATAGCTAAGTGTTTCTTGACTTACGGAAGAAACGACTTAGCGCGAAAATAAAGTAACAGAGACAAGTATATGAAATATCAGAATAAGAATGCAAATATGGAAATACTTCTAAGTGTTCTTTTGACTTACCGAAAAAGAACAACTTAGACACACAATGAAACACAAGTAAAAATATCAGAGAATATTTCTAAGAGTTCTTTAACTTACCGGAAAGAACTACTTAGACACAAATACAAGAAATATAAACAATCAAATAATCAAATAAAATAGCAAATAAATCAGTACATGAACAATAGTAATATTCTAACCTGAAAAGGTCTGAATATACAACAAATGCTAAAATAAAAAGGTACACAGGAAATCAGAAATAAAACAATAGCTCAAGTTGATACAATAAAGCACCGACTAGGTCTAGAGTAGAAGAGGCAAGCTCGACTGACTGATGAGAGAAAATCCACCTGCTTTTATGTGAAACAATTCCTTTGTTTCACAAAGCAAAAGTGGAATTTCCTCCGCATCGGGCCAATCAGAAATTCGGATTTGGCCAAACTTGGAATTTCCAAATATTTGGACCAATCTCCGAATTTTCTGATGCGTTCGGCACGGCTGTCAGCTCCCGACTGACACGCCTCCGAAGACAGTATTTACGTTAAAATCAGCGTTATCGTACACCTGCTGTGTAAAGCACGGCTGGTCAACTTTGTGCGGATCGCTGGCGATTGCTGATACTTCTAGTCGAACAGCTTCTGTATAAGATGAACAAAACCCCAGAGAAGAAACTACATCAACCAATTTTCTTGAGCCGTACTTTTTGTAGAGAAACACGGCTAACCCTACGAGGACTGGTGAGATGAATGATCTCGGCCTCACTGCCGCTACAATACAATGAGCAAGTGCGTTGCTTTTCTTCTTTTAGTTGTCACAGTCCCCACATTTTTTATGAAGTACACCTTTTTCCATAAATATGCGTAGTGTTTCAGAAATGAGTTCTTCATTTCCTTCTAAAAACTTATCAGGTGGGGGGTACAGCTCTGTCTCATAAACCTGGCTCCGGATATCTTCAACAATAATGGCAGCAGCCTTCTGAACAATCCGTAGTCTTTACTGTTGTTCGTTTTTTAACGCCTGCTGGTACCAAGCGTTGTTCAATATTTTATACCCTGTGTCTTTGAAACAAACTATCGGCTTCTTGTTTCGAGACATGGTAATAATTATGTCGCTTCCATATTTTTTAATAGAATAGCTTTGACTGTCTTTTTGTCAGGCCGATATTCACCCTTGATTTGGTCCATCAACTCATCGAGCAAAAACTGGCACTCCCCTTCACTATTCTCTAAATAATTGTAAACATCTTCCATTTCCATTGCTCTTTCAACATCATCGGCAAATGGACCCGTTTTTTTTATTTTATACTTTTTATGAGTTATTGGTCGATTGTACAGTTTTCTCATGCATAAACTATGATATCGACAGTCAGAAGCTACCAAGTCTGAGACAGGCAAAAGGCGTTTGATTATGGCTTTTCCATACTCATCACCGCGTTCTTCTGCTTTTCTAATAACAGTTTCTTTGACTTGCAGAACTCGAATCTGATACACCCTATTCCGATTGGCTTTCTTTTTTCTTTGCTGTTCCATAAACTCAGGTGTTATGACGAGACCACACATAAAACATTGAGTTGTAAAATTGAAAGGTGGGTCAGTAGAACGCCTTTGAGCTTGCTCCCTACTCTCCTCAACTTTCTTCAAATAAGCGGTAATCATTTTTACATCATTGTAGTTTTTGGGACATTTCTCATGAACCTCAACTGCAGATTTTTTACTTAGCTGAACATGATAATCATCCTTCCTCTTCTTGCTCGACTCAATAAATGTTTTCAAACCTTTTTCCCGCACCTTTGTCACCTTTTCAACATCATTATTCAGTACTTTATCACAAATAAAACAAACGTCAGAAGCCATTTTTAACACCACGTGTAAACATAACTTGTAGAAATCGTATTATTGTTTATAAACAATACAAAGAGACTAGGCACGCAGTCACGCAGGCATACACGCTCGCCGGCGCAGCTACTCAGAGCCCCGCACGATCTCAAACTGACTCGCGTAGGTCGTATAGTGTGTATGTGTGTGTGTGGTGCCGAATGCCGATCGAGTGCCATCTAGTTTATAGTGCGCTACACGTACACACATACTACACATCTACAACAGTTTAGCACATTGTTGCCGTTTGGAATGTAAAGCGGCTTAAACTGCTTTTTAACTGAGTTATTTTGATTTTTTGCAATCTAGCTATAATATTTGAGTCAAAACGTGAATTATTCGTGTGACTCGGTCTTTATTTTAATTAACTTAAATACTAGGGAAAATTAACTGAAAACCTTTCAATACAAATCTAAAAAGTGGGTTTTGCAGTCACACCGGTACAAATTGCCAATTTTCAACTTGCACTTGAGACCGAACGGTTCGTCTGTACAATAACCAAAATAGTGACATTTGTACAGAACTTTAAGTACTTTAATTTCTGTAAACAGATCATTTACTAAAAGTTAACAGTTTTCGAGTTTTAAGCAAAAAACCGGAAAAAAGCAAAAAAAAAACGATTTCTTCTGGTTTTTTAAATGTTGCGTCACGAAATTTTGTCCGCAAACCTCAGATTCAGATTTAGCACCCCAAAACACATATGGAATGAAAAAATCAGAACTTCCCCAAAACTTTCCTACTAGTATCACTTTACAGTACAAATTTACTGAATCATAATAATTGCGTCAGTCATTGGCAGTGCTAAAAAATGTTTTTCAGTGTTACTTTTGGCCTTTACAATTAGCTGATTTACATGTAGAAATAGCGTCAGAACGCGAACGTGACAATCTATATTCTTCACAAGTAGTCTACTAATATAATGCATCAATACTGCTGACCAATAAATAATCTCACCCCTCGACGTCCATGTATTGTCATAGCCGACAGGGGCGTACATCTGGGGATTTACATATTCATGAGCTGCTATTAGAGTCTGCTATTTGAATATTAATAATTGCAGTATCATGACTTAATTGCTGGGCACTAGATAAAGGAGGGGTGGATTGATTTTTGGTTTCAAGGATGGAATTGACAGGATACAGGATCAGGAGTGAAAGATGTGAGAGGAATATTTTAAAAAGTTATTGCGAACGGCAAACGGGGAAAGTTCGGAATGCGCATTAATCATATCCGATGCGGTCTAGTGCAAAAGGGAAGACTGTGCGGTGTCAAAAATAAATAAATGAAGAACGTGAATTTTAAAAATAAAAGACCTGAACCCAAATTATCTCCAGGGTTGTATTGAATTTACGTTTTTTTTGAAACGTTTAAGTATCGCCATAATTTACTTGAACTTTTATTTGAATTTAAACGTAAAGTTCTTTGCAATTAAATTCTCTATCTAAAGTTGCTTATGGAATTACTTAAAAAAATTTTCCACCACGCAAAATAAAGAATTCGCAAAAACGAAGTTGTTAAAATTATCTTCTGGAAATTTTTTATCAACAATCGAAAAATCTGACGAGCCTTGGTATGTTTTATTTATTCAAAATTATTTTTGCGTCAAAATACTCAAAATTTAATATAATTATTGTGTATCAATAAATCAATCAACTAGCAGATATATATATATATATATATATATATATATATATATATATATATATATATATATATATATATATATATTCTTTAAGATAATTAATTCATAGAATACCCGAGGTAATTGATTGGTTTACATTAAAATAAATGCTCAAAATGTTCTCCATCTTGTTGTTGGCAATAACACAGTCTCCTATAAAACTCATCCCGAACTTTGTTTAAAGTTTGAGTTGAAATATTAACTCCGCCTGCATTACCGACTATGTGGATTGAGTAGCTTGGTGGGTGATGTTGCCGGTCCCAAGCCCGGATAAAGGAGGAGGGTTGTAGGTTAGGTTAGCAGCCTGCCATATATAAAAATAAAAAAAAGCTCAAAGAACCGGTTACGAACCTCGGACTAGGACAGAAAATGTGGTAACGACAAAGGCGAGGACAAGGACGACGAACTGGAAAACGAAAAATATAATGAGAGTGGCGACGTGGAAGATAAAAAGCCTAAATAACCGATCAGATCAGAAAATAGAAAACGAGTTGACAGAATATCAAATAAATATATGTGCCCTACAGGAAACAAAGAGAAAAGGTAAAGGACAGACGCGGCTGGGAGAATATTGACTAATATATAGTGGGGTTCCGAAACAAGAAAGAGCAAAGAAAGGTGTAGTAATAATGATCAAAACAAAATATAAAGATCAAATTAAAGAGTGCCAGTACATATGTCAGAGAATACTTTTAGTAAAAATTTGGGCGGACAGCAAAATTATTAACATAATAGGGATATATGCACCAGAAGACTGCAAACCTGAGAGCGCTAAAGAAATATTCTATGATGAGCTACAAACATTAGTGGAAAGAGAAGTTAATTAGAAGAGAAATTAATAAGAAAGAGAGAAAATTAATTACTTATATTATTGGAAGATTTCAATGCCAGAATAGGAGACGAAGTAAAACCAGGAATAAAACAAAGGTTTAACGAAAGAGTTATCAATGAAAATGAAAATAGAGTGGTGGAATTATGCACATCAAACGAACTGAGAATAACTTACACATTTTTTAAACCTAAAATTCAACACAATTACACGTTTGAAAATACAAGAGGACATCAATGATAGATTATGTCGTCACAAACAGAAATATTCACCATAAACAGATAGTGGATGTGAGAAGTTTGACGTCACCCAATGTGGGAAGCGATCACCATTTGGTACTTGGTAAAATTAGATTCAATGAAAGATGGAAAGAGAAACTTAAACAAACCAATTCAGAGGAAATAATAAAAGTAGAAAATTTGAAAAAAAAAAACAGAAAATACAAATGGAGAAGATCGCAAATTAAAGCAATGTAGAGAAAAGCTGGAAAAAACTTAAGAAAAATATTCTGGATGTTACCCGAGAAGCCCTTGAAACAAAAATAATAAACAAAAAGTGGTCAACGAAAACACCATGGTTTACACTAGAGGTCAAATAAAAATGTCACCAAAAGAAGAAAGCTTTCCTTAAATATGTCAGAAAAAACGAATGAATCATATGAAGAATATAAAAGAATAAGAACTAAAACTCATCAATTGCTTCATAAGACAACAAATAAACGAAATAAAAGAACTAGTTGAAATAGAACAAATACAAGAGGATACATGGGTGGCCTTCCTGACAGAAATGTTTAAAAAACAAAACGAAGAACCTTTACCAGAAACAGCAAATATAATAACTGAGGAAAAGCTAAAGTGTGGCGTCTTTAGCCAAATGGTCTACTTTTTCATTGCCTGGAATATTAGAGTGACCTTTATCCCACACAAAGTTACCAATTCTTTTTAGAGAAGTTAAGATTCTTAGCTTTTCAAGCGCATCTACAATTAGTCTGTTGGTATATATATATATATATATATATATATATATATATATATATATATATATATATATATATATATATATGTTTAGAGAAGTGTCTTAATGCGAGCAGGACGGACTGTGAGTCAGATAAAATTTTACATCGTTCGAAATGTAATGTGCTATTAATTATCCAATCCCACGCCTTGACAATGGCTACCAATTCAGCTATGAATATTGAGCAATCTAATTTTAATTTGTACTGATAATAATCTTGAATATTGTCTATGTAAATGGCACAGCCAATACCAGCAGGCGATTTTGAACCATCGGTATAAATTTTACAAGAATGGTTAGAGTCTTCCAGCTTGTTCTGTACTACTAAATCTTCGTGAACAGTTGAAATATATGAAGAAATTACTACAGTAGGTTTATATTTATATAGTAAGTCATAATTAGAGCCAAAGAATGGAATCCCTCCTATATTGAATGAATATTGTGATAAATTGGGAAAAGCGACAGCTATAGTTGGAGAGTTTTTATTTGCCCACCATTTGTTTGTTAGATTTTAACAGGGAGACAAGATATTTTTTGTAATAAGCTATTTTGATTATTAAACTGGCATTTAAGAATAAATTTTTCTGCCAAAAATAGACATCTTAAATGTAAAGGTGGCTCGTTACATTCTGCCAAAGGGCTGGTGTGGGAGTATATTTGAGAGCTCCTAGGACTAACCTTAAAACTTTGTAACAATAAAACACTGAAAACTTTGTTTTCAAACTTCCACAAAATTTAATTTAAATCTTATCACTACAGCTGTTTCGGCCGATTGCCTTTCTCAAGTGATCTATTTTTGGCTTGGGTTTACAAATTTATAGTTTCTAATGAAATAGTTTGACGAGGGGAGAACTGTTTGTCTCAAGTTGGTCATTCAGAATTATATCTGTGTTTTTTAATTTGTTGATTTCCATAGATTCTAACAAAGATAGCTTAAGGCCTTTATTTTGAATATGAAGAATTTTAAATTTGTCATTAAAAGAATGATTATGATCTAGAAGGTAAAGTGCGTATGTCGAATCTGTTTTTCTATTCTTGAAAGCCCTTTTATGTTCTGCTATTCGTTTATCAAAGTTTCTACCAGTTTGACCGATGTAAGTTTTTGGGCAGTCGCCACATTGAAGTTTGTACACACCATTATTTAAGTGTTTTTTATTTTGGCTCTTGTTATTTTTAATATATTTGTCTAGGCTGTTATTTGTTCGGAAAGCTGGTGATATTCCTTTCTTTTTTATGTGTTTGGCAATTTTTGTTGTTATTTTGCCTGTATATGTAATCGAGCAGAAGGTACTGGGTTTTTTCTCTGGTGGTGGAAATACTAATTTTAGGGCTTTCTTGTGTAGTTTTTGATTTAACATTTTATTAATTGTTTGTTCGTTGTATCCGTTGTTTACTGCTATTTGCTTAATTATATTTAAGCACAAATTAAAAAACACAGATATAATTCTGAATGACCAACTTGAGACAAACAGTTCTTCCCTCCTCAACCTATTTCATTAGAAACTATAAATTTGTAAACACAAGCCAAAAATAGATCACTTGATAAAGGCAATCAGCCGAAACAGCTGTAGTGATAACAAGAGTTAAAATAAATTTTGTGGAAGTTTGAAAACAAAGTTTTCAGTGTTTTATTGTTACATAAAATGAATTTCCATCAAGTAACGGTCGAATCCATCAATTATTTAAAACTTTGTTTTGTATTCCTGTATGTAAGGCTTTTTTCACATTTGGTAATGCAATTATTAATCGCGATACATTTATTATATGAAAAGGGAATATCACTGGATTTAGTAAAAACCATTGAGAATATATATATATATATATATATATATATATATACATATATATATATATATATATATATATATATATATATATATATATATATATATATATATACATACATACATATACATATATATATATATATATGCATATATATATATATATATATATATATATATATATATATGTATATATATATACATATAAAGATAACATAGATATGGTAAGATGTAAAAGAAAACTATCGCAACCTATCAAATATGAAACTGGCATTAGACAAGGATATTCGCTGAGCCCATTAATATTTAATCTGATAATGGATGAAATCATAAAGAAAGTTAAAAAAAGAAGAGGATATGGAATGGGAGAAAAGGAAATAAGGATAATATGCTACGCCGACGACGCTATAATAACAGCCGAAAATAAGGATGACCTACAAAGATTAATTAAAAAATTCGAAGATATGGCGCTCATATACTATATGGTGATCTCAACAGAGAAAACTAAAGCGATAGTAATATCAGCGGAACTGAGACGATGTAAACTAGTTGTAAATAACAAAATAATAGAACAAGTGATGAACTTGTTCTGAAGTTGAACTAGAAAGAAAAAAAATTGTTAACTCACCAAATAAAATTAGTTTGGTACATAAAAATGCTGCTAACATATTTCAAAAAATATTAATATAAAAATGTTCTAATCTAATAAATGCTTCTCTGAAATTTTACCGTAATTTTGAAAAAGTTTTCTAACACAAAAACAATTGAATTTGTAAATAAATTTGAATAGTGACAATTACAAATTAGTCTCAATGTTATAAATACCATTTTAAAATTTTTATTCTTGACAATTATATTGCCAAAAATAAAATTTTGTTTAAAAATTCTTTTTTGTTTAGTAACAAAAAAAAGAAGATTTATTCACCATTGATAGATGCCTGAAAAAATGTAACAAATACATGGAAAATTAAATCAAAATGTGATATTTTACTAATTTCATATATAAACTGCATAGAAATAATATAATTATAAATTTTGCTTAGATTTTGAATTTCTGACCTTTTGTTTAAATTATTATCACTTTTGCTAATATAAACCATTTCCAGAAAAGTTTTTTTGAATTTATTACTTTCACTACATAAAATTTTAATATTATCAAAATCCATAATATATTCTTTGTCGATTACATGTTCTGCCAAAGCACAAGATGGTTTCTCAATTCTGCAATCACTTTTGTGAGAAATAATGCGATTTGAGAGATTTCTTCCGGTCTCACCAACATACTCAGCTTCACACTGAGTATAACTAATGCTGTATACTACATTTGTTTTATCTAATTTGTCTATAGGATACTTAGTTTTGGAATATAAAGATGAAATGGTTTTGATGTTCTTTGTTGCTATTTTTATATTGTCAATAACCTTTAGTGTTTGTATTAATTCAGGTGTTAATGATGGTATAAAAGGTAATCAATGATAATAGATGTTCTGATTGTTGGATACAATGTTCTGAGATTTAGCAAAAAAGTTATAAATATTAAAAATATTAGAAAAAATATTAAAGCTTCCTCATCCAGACTATCTACAAGAAGATCTTCAATTGTTAAAAAATATTTTAATTGAAAACTCTTATCCTCCAGATATGCTACATAGGATGCTTTTTAATTAGATTGCTGTTAAATTAGAAATTGAAAAATTTGTAGTGTCAATGCCGGAAACTGAATTCAGGCATTCGAGCTTGTTAAGCCAGTAACATAGGCACCGAGCTACGATCACCACTCTAAAATACCTGAAACATACCAAAGGCACAATTTATATCACTGTTTAATAAAGGTGTCCAATATCAAATCTTCAGAATTCATATCCGAAATTGGACAGTATAATTTTATCACCCAGTAGACCGAATGAATTTATTTGTTATTAAATACACACACGTAGTTAATTAGGTTACATACACATTTGGTCAATTATCAATAATATAATTTGGACATCAGTCAAAAGTGCTGACAAAAGTTAAACAATTTACATAAATTAGATACACATATCACGCGAGGTCCGCGAATATATTGACCCAATTAAAACTTATATAAAACTAAGATTTCTTGCCTAGAGAAGCATTCAATCAATATTCACTCAACAAACTTGATAGTCTTCAACGATCAACTTCATCAGTCTCTACTCAAAGTAATCCCGGGTAAACACCCATAGTATAGTCTCATCAATAAACTCTGCTACTATTATTTGGTGTTTCCAATACAACTGAACGAACATCTTCACTGAGCCAACGAAGGGGACTTTGCTCATGGTCCTATCGAGAAACAGAATACTCCAAGGAAGTTTAAGAGAGCCTATACAGTCCACGCCAGCAACACAATCAGTAGCAGAGAGAGACCACTAGACCCGGGAGAACGAGAGCAGTACCAAAGCCGAGAGCCATACTAGAGCCGAGAGCAGTACCAAAGCCGAGAGCCATACTAGAGCCGAGAGCAGTACCAAAGCCGAGAGCCATACTAGAGCCGAGAGCAGCACCAAAGCCGAGAGCCATACTAGAGCCGCAGAGCAGCCAAAGGACAGGACCGATTGCAGAACCCACCAGAATGCGAGGGATCCTCAACGTCTAAGAACACAAAAAACCGTAAGTTTTTGAATAATTACAAAATCTTCCAACTTTTACAATCTTACAATTTAACAAGTTTTTTTATTATATATATATATATATATATATATATATATATATATATATATATATATATATATATATTATATATATATATATCATTATAACAGTGTGTTGATTACATCTCGACCTACCTCAGTACAAAGAATAGCACAGCAGGCAAGGTCAAACTCATATTTCGCTAAATTGCACATTCCGATACAAAAGAAAGTGTAATAGTACAGGTATATTTAATAAATAACGTACATTTCGTATTGTCTAATATATTTACCGCTGAATGTAAAACTTTATAAAAATCATCATTGAAAGTGTATACGTTAAGCAAGCGGAAATAGGACCAGAGATAGCGAAACTCGTTTCAAATACTAAAAAGGATTCCCAATCTCGGAGAAATCAACAATACATCCGGGATAGACAGGAAAAATTAAAAGAATATTGGGCAAAATTTTTGAATAACCACGAAAAGCTGCTAGAAGGGGGTATAACGAAAGAAAAATATTTTGAAACAAAATACTATGATCAGGTATTTAAGACATACATTGAGGGGAAAACCCTGTTGGAAGAATATGGAAGGGTGCTGAAAAGAGGAAAAGCACCGAAAGTAAAGGAGATACAGATAAGAAAACAAAGAATCGAGGAATTATTACGGCCAGAAAATGAACAAGACTTGCAGGAGGATGAAGAATTGTAGTCAGAGTTAAGAGAATACATGAAAAATGTGAATACACTAATGATTGAAGCAGTAGTAAATGAGGAACTAGACGCTACAGATAATGGAGAAGTAGAAAAAATAAATCATCTAAAGAGGAAAGTCAGGGAAGTTTTGAATTCATTTCAGCCTCCATCTTTTCCTATCTCTCCAATCTCCCTCTTCTAAGCCTCTAGATTGCATATTTTTTGTAATTTCTCTTCTCCAGGAATTTGGTGGTCTTCCCCTTTTCCTTCTTTCTGGCGGAACATACATTAAGGCTTTCTTTGGCCACCGCTCCTCCTCCATTCTCATCACGTGACCATACCATTGTAATTGTCTTCCTTGTATTCTATCTGAAAGAGTATCTCTAATTCCTGTACGGTTTCGTATTTCCTCATTCCTGATTCTTTCCATTCTCGATACTCAACAATACCTTCTAAGATAATCCATTTCCACAACGTCTACTTTATCTCGTTCATTCTTTGTCATCGTCCAACATTCGGCACCATATGTGGTAATTGGTTCTACAATTGCTCTGTATACGCGAAGTTTGGTATGCATCTTTATTTTATTAGACCACAGTAATGAATTCAGTATTCGGATGCATTTTTTCCCTTGGGTTATTCGGTTTTGTACATCTATCTTAACTCTGCCATCTGCTGATATGATGCTTCCTAGATATTTATACTGGTTGCAGCCTTTTATGACTGCGTTTTCAAGCCTCAGATCTGTGGTATTTCCTCCAATTTTTAAATATTCTGTTTTGCTTATGTTTACAGTAAGCCCCCATTTGGCATATTCCTCAAATAATTTTCGATTCATATAATTTATATCTTCCTCATCGGTTGCAACCACCACCTGATCATCTGCAAACAACAATGTATACAGAGTTTCTTGTCCCACTTCGATGCCCATAAATCTACATTTATTTCTCCAATTCCTCAATGCTTCTTGGACGTATATTTTAAAGAGTGTCGGTGACAAACAGCATCCTTGCTTTAGGCCTTTAGTGACTTTAAATTCATTTGAGGTTCTGGTTCCAATTTTTACACAACTAACTGCATTTTCGTACAATTTATATATCGCTTGGATATACGTCGAATCCAATCCGGACCTTTTGAGGACCTCAAACATTTTCTTTAACGGGACACTATCATATGCTTTCTCAAGGTCTATAAATACCAAATGGGTCTCTCTACTTCTTTCGACATGCTTTTCAATTATTTGTCGTAGGATAAATATATTATCAAGGCAGGATCTCCCGGTACGAAATCCGCTTTGTTCTTCAATATCTTGTATCTGTCTTTCAACCCTCTTCTTTAATATTCTGCCGTACAACCGGCCCACAGAGCTCGTCACACTAATACCTCTATAATTGGAACAGTCTCTTTTATTCCATCTCTTATATATGGAGCTTATATAAGATTTATTCCAATCTTTAGGAATTTCCTGGTCTCCACACATACATTTATTGAAAAGGTCTACTATTAATTCTAAAAGTGCAGTCGGCCCATATTTAACCAGCTCTATGGGAATGTCTCCAGGCCCTGCGGCTTTTTCGTTTTTAACCTCTTTTAAGGTTTCCGTCAATTCAGATAATGTTATTATAGGGATTTCCTGTCTTTCGTCTCTGTTGTCTATTAATTCCCTTATATTTTCCCATCTGTACTCTACTCTATCCTCTTTCAGCAGTTTCGTATAATATTCTTCCCATTCATTTAACTTTATGAGAGAAATGTTGTCTTCATTTTTCTCATTTTTCCTAAACTGTTTTAATGTTTTCCAAGCTTGCGCCACTTTTGTTCCACCCATAAATCTGTCCAGTTCATCACACTTAGCCTCCCAGTTTATATTTTTCGCCTTATCCACGTCTTTTTTAACTTCTCTATTCCATTTAACGTATATTTCTCTGTCTTGAGGATCTTTGGATTGAAGCCATATGTGATATGCTTGTTTTTTCTTGAGAACTTTCTCTTCTAGTTCCGTTGACAATCATTCAGGTTTTCCTTTTTTCCGATTTTCAACTTTTCCCAGTGCTTCATTTGCCGCTTCATGAATATATTTTTTAATTACCTCATACAGACTTTCGGGGTCTACGTCCTTTGTTTCTATATTTTTTATTTTCTGAGCTATTCTAATTTTATATAAGAACTTTGTCGAATCTTGTTTAAAGCTTTCCAGGTTATATTTTATGTTTTCTATGGTTGTTCCTATGTCTGTTACTTCATCATTTTTGTGACTTGATTGTTCTCTCTTAAATGTCACCATTACTTTTGCAATAATCATATGGTGGTCACTTCCACATTCTGGCCCTCTAAACACCTTCATGTCCTTCGTTTTTAGTTTAGTATCTTTACGATGAATGAAATAGTCAATTATTGATTTTAAATTCCTGGTAGGCTGCGTCCATGTAAATTTATGTATATTCTTATGGGGGAAGAAACCATTTAATATTTTCAAAGAATGTGCCTCGCAAAAATCTATTAATCTTTGACCATTGTCCTTCAGAATGTCTTCTCCATATCTTCCTATTATTTCACTGTTGGAGCTCTTTCCGGTTCTTGCATTAAGATCACCTAAGATCCAAATTTCTTTCTTCTTATTAATTGTGGCTAGAACAGTTGTTAACTTGTTAAAGTACTCTTCCTTGCTGTCAACCCTTGAGTCATCCGTCGGTGCATATGTTCCAATTACCACTATTTCATGGCCATTTTTCTTAATTTCCATGAGGATAATTCTTTCATCTATTTCTTGCCATGATTTAATACATTTTTTCAGTTTCTGATGTATTGCTATAGACACTCCTCTTTTAGCTCGTTCGCTCTTTTCTACGCCACTATAGAAATGCAGGTATTCGTTTATCTTTTCATTTCCTCTTCCTTTTTTCTTTACTTCAGGTAATACACAGATGTCTAGTTTCATTTTACTCAGTTCACGGAAGACCTCCTCCTGTTTTGTCCTTATTCCTTGTATGTTCCAAGCACCCAAATTCATAATCCATTTTCTTTGCGAATTTCGTTTATAGTTTAATCCGTCCGAATTCCAAGGCTTTTTGCTGAAATTTTTAACTTTGATCATTTTTTTCCGAGTATCGAGGAGTTGGCCCGATGCCTCAACCCCCAACTTGGAGAACCAGGGTTTTAAATCAGAGTATCCTTCTCTTAGATAAGTTGCCTTCTCTACGGCTTAGGAGTCCTATCTACCCCACCTGTTGGTCCGCGGATGGTATTTTATTTCCCACCTACCCGTTGGCCTAGCTGCAACCAGGCCGGTGAGGGCATTCCCCTATCCGCCACCTGGGGACGCGCTCTCTAGGGTTACAGGTTGCCCCGAGAGCCGAATAAAGGTGTTACTCGAAAAAGGAAGAATTTGAACAGAGCACCAACTAATAGGAAATATGATACAAGGCGTACGAGAACTGTGTCAGGAGATAAAAATCGTGAATTGTAAGGATATAATAGGGAAGTTAGAGGAAGGACAAAGAAAGGCGGAGTCAGTAAGCGAGGGGTTGACAGTAGATATAAAAGGAAGGGAAAGAAGAGGAATATTAAGAACAATATTAACCTCAGTATTTGGAGTCAATGACGAAGCCTACAGTAACATTGAAGCATTAGATAATAACCAAAAGGAGCTAATAAAGGGATCACAGCACCAGGCGAAGATAATGTTAGAAACAATAACATCAATCAATCACACAGAGAACATAATAAACGAGCAAATAAACAAGTTTAACAAAGCTCTAATCACAGGTCTACAAGAAATATCTAAAGGACTTAATGAAGTAGAAGACAAAGCACAAAGACTAGAAACCGAATATAGCACGTTACGAATACAAACGATAGCATTACAAGTTATGGACTTCATAAACGAATATACTCAATTTTACGAGGGAATATTAAACCTTCACTATAATCACGGACACTTCATTGATATAGTGAAACCGGGTGAAATAACCAAATTAATAGGGAAAGCAGGGCAGATACTGCATCAAGGGGTCGGAATACGACGACAACTCATTATAAAAACAGAGGTCAGCCATGACCACAGATATATAACAGTCATCGGCTACTTCATAATGACAGGGAAAAATAAGTACAGCATGCTCAAAGTCACGGCCATACCACTTAACGTTGAGGGGTTGGTGTTGCGCACATTTGTCGCCCCAAGGAATCTACTGGTCGTAGATTATAACACACTGCACTAATTCGAATTAACCGCGGAAGATAAAGAAAGGTGCTTACTGTTGACAAAGGCGCAGATAGCGTGCTCACCAACGGCTATAAGAAACATGGATACCCAACCAAACTGCATACTTGAAGAAATATATGAGCGATCTAAGAATAGCACATGTCCACTGGTAGCCAGGACAATACAGACAGCTCAATGGAGTAGGATGGGTACTCCCAACCTCTGGCTAGTTATCACGCCAGTCACGATACACATATCCATTATTTGCGATGGAAATCGGAGCGAAAGAGTACTGGAACGAGTCTCATTTCTGAAGCTGTCACCCAAATGAAGCGCCCAAACGAAAAATATTATATTATTTCCCACTAGCAGTGGGGTGGACAGAGCGGTGACGAGTTACCTGAAGTCGCCAATCACTCCCGTGGCCCACCTGGTGGCGAGGACACCCCGCAGGTTTAACACGCCTCTAAACACCTACCTTGACATACCTGGAGGAGAGCTACGTCATGTGTTACTTGAGGAGGAGAGTTTGGAACAAGAAATGACGCATACGCAGTGGCGATCGATTCACGAATCTAATTGGCATTATTTTGTGGCCACCGGGACCATTACTATAATGGTAATAATTGGGTTACTCACGTTATGGAAGTACCGTCCTGTTGCACGACTATGTCGTTCAGGAAATCCACAAAGTCAGACTAACGAACAAAAAGTACCTGTATTAGTTAGTAATCGGCACAACAATGTACCGTCGACTTCCCAAGCCAACATCCCACTCTCTACATTTTCATCCAATTGCCCTAATTTTAATCTAGAGATAGAGTCGGACATTGATAGCTAGAGTACGGTTGGAAGATTATTGATTATTCTTAAACTATTTATAATTTATCATGTTTGAATTTTACTATGTTATGTAATACTTATATGTAAACTTTGAGTATTGACACTTGGGCCAGATTGCCCGATTCCGCAGTATGTCCAAAATCAAATCTTCAGAATTCATATCCGAAATTGAACAGTATATTTTTATCACCCACTAGATCGAATGAATTTATTTGTTAATAAATGCACACACGTAGTTAATTAGGTTACATACACATTTGATCAATTATCAATAATATAATTTGGACATCAGTCAAAAGTGCTGACAAAAATTAAACAATTTACATAAATTAGATAAACATTTCATGCGAGGTCCGCGAATATATTGACCCAATTAAAACTTATATAAAACTAAGATCTCTTGCCTAGAGAAGCATTCAATCAATATTCACTGAACAAACTTGATAGTCTTCAACGATCAACTTTATCAGTCTCTACTCATAGTAATCCCGGGTAAACACCCATAGTATAGTCTCATCAATAAACTCTGCTACTATTATTTGGTGTTTCCATTACAACTGAACGAACATCTTCACTGAGCCAACGAAGGGGAATTGTTCAAAAGGTGATTCTAATAAATGCGAAAAATATACAAGTATCAGCTTGAATGCAATCTAAAATATATACTACAAAGTTATTTATAACTTAAAAAAATTAGAGAAATCACAAAGTTTTCGAAAAGTACCAACGATACTCTTTTATTATAAAACAAATTATACAAAGACGAAGAGAAATTAACCTAGAAAGATATTGCATTTTTAGATTTTGAAAAAGACTTGGAACTTTTAATTTGAGAAGTTTGATAAGTACTTGCCATCGGCGGTAGCAGAGCGTCCTAAGAATCTCTTTTGCTTGGATGTTTGAGCTTTCGATGGTTTCAAGTCGTATTTTTTGCTGAGAAACTAAAATTGACTCTAAATTTTTGGGATTTTGGTTAATTGATTGATGTATGCTGAAGAATAATAGAGTGTTAAGATAAGAAATTGGATGGTAGGATTCTATGCTGGTGAGAGATTTCCATGGTTTTAGAATCGTGATTCTGCTAGCTATTTTCCAGTAAGTAAGAAAATATCCTAGCAGAAGGCATGCATTGATTATTTTAACAGCAGACGTATAGTCTCAGAAAATGTTTTGCTTATCTTCTACTTATTCTCTCTGCCCGGTGTTCAGTCTAAATCGCTGATCGAAATTGAAGTCGACCTGAAGTGGATTTTTGAAGGCGTTGTCTTAAGGGTTACTCAAGATACCTTGGTTAACTAAGAGGTACAATCAGGGCTGAGTTTTATGTCTAAGTAGGACTTTGACTTTGTTCCAGAATTTACCACCATGTGGGTAGTTCTGGTTAGAGATCAATCGCATTTAATGTTGTTGTTTCAGCTTGTTGACATCTAGCCTGATATTCTGTTTTGATTAACGGATTTTATTAACTTTTATACTATACGCTAAACTCGGATTTATACGCTAAACTACAAACAATGATAAGATTAACTTACAGGTAAAATGTCTTCTAATTCTAAACAAAGGTTTTTTGATAATTTTGTTTGAAACGGAAAAAGGTCGTTTGCCAAACAAATTTCTAGTCTTATCTACACTAAATCTTATCTTAAATTACTAAATACAATTTGTTAATACTGACATCTTAAAATTTTATTTCGATGGCTATTTTTATTTTTATTTTTCTTTGGTTGGGAAAGAAGAAACATAACAAATCCCTGCCTTTGCATATGATAAAAATTACTGAATTATGCAGGGATTTTTCTCTATGCAAAAACAATACCATTATTTTATTCATAATATTTGTAAACATCGTTGATATTATAAATTCCCATAATCTTTCAATTATTTGATCTTCCGACATTTTATTAATTTCTTGTTTCGCCTCCTGTCGGTATTTATATGGGATCGGATAAGTTTTCGATCGAAAATTTCCCAAGTCTTTAACCTCAAATGAATGTTCATACTCTTTGGCTACTCTGTTTTCTTTATTTATTAAATCTTCATACTTTCTTAATATTACACGCAATTCCCCTTCCTTTTCTTCTCCACATATCAATTTTCTTTCTTTTTCCTCAATTTCTTTACACATATTTATTTTGTATTCTGCCTCCTCCATTTCGCATATTTCTTCAAATACCACTGTTTCAATTGTACCTTTTTCGTCTTTTTTGTTAATCTTTCTTCTTTTTCTTCTTCTGTTCTTCTTCTGTTCTGTTCTGTTCTTGTTCGCTTCTACTTCTGTCGCTTTGTCTCTCATCCTCATATTCCTCTATGTGTGTGTTGTTGACCGCTCTTCTATTTTCTCTTGGTCTCTCGGACCCGTATCGGTTTCCGCGATTTTCCGGTTCATTCGTTCTATTATTATTTCGGTTTTCCTGATATGTGCGATTGTTGTTTCTATTCTGGTTCTCTCGATATCTGTTTTCGTTCCATTGCCGGTTTCTTTGTTCATAATTTACTCTTCCATTGTCTCTACTTTCGTTTTCCCTCCTCGGGACAAATTCTCTTCTTGTGTACTCTCTCCTAAAGTTTTGTCCTCTATCTCTATAGTCTTGATTTTCTCGTTGTCTATAATTTTCTTGCGTTCTCCTCATTTTTCTTTCTCTTAATTTTGCTTCTCGTATTTGTAAGAATTGACATAAACTGTCAATATCTTTGTAGTTTTGTAGAGTTATGTGATCTTCTAAGGTATCTTCAAAATGTCTGGCTATTAGTTCCACTAGCTGTTCGGACGAATAGTTGTAATGTAAGTGTCTTGCATTGTTGTATAGTTGTAGGGCATATGTTTTTTCTGATATACCTATACTATCCTGGTATCTCCCATTTTGTAATTTCTTGTTTATCTCTATCTGTTGTATTTTCCCCCATAAATAATTCAGAAATTTTTGTTCAAATGTTTGCCAATTTTGTAATTCTTCTTCTTTGCTATCAAACCATAAACTTGCCTCATCTTTAAGATGGTTCCTTATCGTTTCCTTTGCTGTTTCGAAATTACCGATATGTCGTAATTTCTTTTTTAAATTGTTGATAAAAATTACCGGGTGTAATTTTTTTACGTCCCCGCCAAATTGTGTTTTTATGTCACCCGGACTTTGGATGAGTACCTCTCTCCTGTCTCCCGTCTCTCGTTGTTTTCTGATATCCTCAATTTGTTTTTCTATTTCTTTCTTGTCTTCTAGTAACGCCATTTCAAATTTTTCTCCTAACTGTTCCAGTTCCTTTTTCTGGACAGCCTTAATATCCTTCATTTTAGTTTCTATTTCTTCTCTCTGCATCTCTAGTTTCCTCTCTGTTTCACTTACTTTTTCTAAACAGACTTTTACTTCATTTTCATATTTGTCCAAACGCTTTTCCATTTTTCTATCATTTTCTTCTAATTTCTGTTCTATTGCTTGTCTTGTTTTCCGTTGGTTTTTTTCCATTATTTTTGATGTTTCAATTTGGTTTTTCTCTATTGTTTGTGTCAGTATTTGCATCATTGCTAATAATTTTTACAGCATCCCTGTTTCTTTTCTTTCCTCCACTATTGTAGCATTTCCTTCATTATCCGATCCTTCATCAATAATTGTTTCCTCTTCTATCTTATCCTCTTTCCTTTCTTGCGTTTTACTTTGACTCCTAGTGGTCGACATGTTCGTTAGATTATTTATCCCCGCCATATGAAATTCCATATGAAATTCGAGTAATGTTGCAAAGACTTTTCCTCTTATCCCAAACGCAATAAATTTAAATAAATGCAATAAAATTTTAAAACTTTTGTCAGTTGTAAAAATCAATCAAATATCATAAATTATATCATGTAAAAATTTGTACCTAGAGAAATTTGAAATGTAATGTCATAAAAGCAAATATTATAAACTTTAACCATCGGCAAATAAATTTTCAATCAATCTGTTTTCTTTCTCTATCCGTTTAAATTTTAACTAGAAATACTTTTTACGCCTTACACGTTGGGGGCCATTTGGTATGATTGTTTATTTTGAGTTCAAACTTAGTTTATTGAGCCAATAAAAAAAATTATAACTTATTTGTTATCAAAAGTAAAATAATCCTTATATTACCTGTGTTCGATGGATTCAAAAGATTTTCTAGTTGTCTTTTATCGGGATAGAGAAGAAAAGGATAAGAATACAAATATATTATATTACACAGATTTACGTTTCTTTATTTTATATGAACGAATAAAACAATTATTAAATTCTGTCGTTATCTTATCAATCAGCATACAAGAAAATAAATCAAATTATTATGATAATAAGATTATAAAGCTACATACATTTATATTACGTGAAAAACCAATTTTACTTAAAATTTTCTTTACTTGAAAAAAGAAACCACAAAACTTTAAACTTTTGATTAGCCTAACAAAACCTCAGTTCTTAAATTTTAATGATAATGACCATGATGTCGAAACGATCCTTCACAGATATAAAATTCAATTGTACAAACACTTACAGTTTATTTTCTTCTTGAGTTGTATGTTGGAACATGCCCAGAAAAGTCCAGTCTCCTCAAATATGTGATCTCCCCTCTTTGGCACCTCGGCTCCTTCTTTACGTCTCTGCAAACCTCCTTCAGACTACACAAAAAACACCTGATTCACCTCTCCAAATTCCGCTACTTATTTATGACACCAGGACCTCCTTTTGTCAACTTGCTGCCGTAAGAATACTTTCACATATACTTTATAAAATGCCCACGGTAGATACAAGGACCTCTTTTATTCCACTTGTTATCTCCTTCTTCAAACTATTCACTTCTTTTCGTTACGCCGGTATCCAAACTCACAAACCACACCCTATCTTGAGACAAAAAACTGTTTTTCTTTCGATGACCAAAATATGACTAACTTCTCCTCTCTCATGATCGACTCACCAAATTCCCATTTAAAAACGACCGTCCAATCAAAAAGCTTAAATTGTATTTACCATGATTTTGGAAAAGTCTAATTTCGGTTTCAGAGAAAACTAAATAGCTTACTTTAAAATTGGTTTTTTTTCAATACATCATTTATACATATTATTTCAAAAGATTAAAATATGGTCATTTAATACTCGACTATACAAACAATGAAAAGATTAACTTACAGGTAAAATGTCTTCTAATTCTAAACAAAGGTTTTTTGATAATTTTGTTTGAAACGGAAAAAGGTCGTTTGCCAAACAAATTTCTATTTTTATCTACACTAAATCTTATCTTAAATTACTAAATACAATTTGTTAATACTGACATCTTAAAATTTTATTTCGATGGCTATTTTTATTTTTTCTTTGGTTGGGAAAGAAGAAACATAACAATATATATATATATATATATATATATACTATATATATATATATATATATATATATATATATATTAATGTGATATTCAAAGTCTTTAGTGCGCCAAGCAAATAATTATCTAATTAATTAATTAATTAAACTTATTTAAATGATATGATTATGATTCTATCACACTTCACTATCACACAGTTTCTGTCAGATACACTAACTCCACGAAAAACTCACTAACATTCACTTCTACTGCTTGCTACTTCTCGGGAACCACCAGAGAACAATGACTGTTTGCCTTGCACACTTGGAAAACAACTGCCTAACTTTTTTCTCTCAAAAAACTAGCTAAAGTCACATTCTTACAAACCATCCCACCTTTTTCAATCTCCTCCAATCAAAACTCGTCATACATATTCCCATCTCTTCATTTAGATAACAAAAAAAAACAATTTTACCTACAATTATAAATTTCCTAAAACTATTAATGTCGGTTAATCGGTTTCTACAAATTCTTAAGAACTAACAGAGAAATATATTTCTTAACAGCTATTCTATTATCCTAATAACTGTACAAGTCCATTTGAAAAAACCCGCTCACATTGTCTTGTTTCACTAATTTCACTCGAATATATTTATAAAGAAAATAATTTATGCATATCTTAAATTTTGTTTTCTACAGGTAATCCAAAGATAATGGACTTTCACTTCTTTGAAATATCTTTATAGCTTATTAGTCGAATTATTTTAATTATTTAATTTTTGAACTTTGAAATATATTAAGCAAACCAATATTTTGCTTGTGAATGTTAAAAATACCCCGTATATTGCCTGTCTTTATACGGGATTGGATATGTTTTCGATTTAAATTTTTCCAAGTTTTTAACTTTAAAAGAATGTTTAAAATATTCCTCCACTCGGCTTTCTTCATAAATACGATCTCCGTAATTTTCTAAAATTCTCTATTTCCTTTCCCAATGTTTTCTCCACATTTTATTTTTCTTTCATCCTCATTTTGTTCACATGTGTACACTGTCCATAATATTTCTTCACAAAATTCTGGATTCTCGTCCATCATTGCCATTTCTTCTCTGTCCTTATCTCTTATTTCTTCTTCTGTTTTTTTATCCTTTAATTCCCATTGATATTTCGAGCACCACGTTTCTATTTCTTTCATTTCTCTGATGATAACTTCCTTTTCTTCCTGCTTCATTTCTGTTTTATCGTCGGTTGCCAACAATTCTTCTGTACCTTCTATTTCCTGTTTTTCTCTTGCCTTCATCTTGTTTTCCTGCTTTCTTTTCGAACTCTTCTTCTTTTTCTTCCTCCTCTTTTTCTCTTCTGTTTGATTTTTTTCTTGTACTTTCGGTTTATCCTCTACAGTCATATTGATTTCTTTACGTTTTTCCTGCGCATTTACTATGTAGAAGAAAAGGATCTATTTGTTCCTTTTCTTCTTCTGTGTTGTCTGGTTCTGCTCTGATTTCCAGTTTATTTTCCGAAAAAATTATGGTGATATGTTTTTCCCTCAATTCATCAATTCCCGCTATCATATCATGATTTAAATCTTCGATCACCACACATTGTATAATATAGAATTTGTCTCCCACTCTGATCCGTACTCCCAAACCTTCGTTTACTGTCGTCAAATTTTTATTGTTTGCACCCACTTAAGCAATCCTAGGAATCTTATACACAAAGCTGTCCAAATTTAATTCTTTTACAAGTTTCTTATTGATTAGCGATATCTCCGAGTCAATCACAATTTTAATCGCTTTATGTTTTATAAATGCTTCTAAAAATATTAGATTAAAATTAGAATTTTGTCTTTCGTTTCCTATTGCTACATGATTCATGTCCCTTCTATTTTGTCGTTGGAAACTCTGATTATTTCTATCGTCCCTTTGGTCGTTCGTATTCCTATTTGGAGGATTCTGTGCAGCTCTGTTTCTGTTGTGATTTTCATATGTTCTATTTTGTGTGTCATTCCTGTTATCGCAACTTTGTTGTCTATTGTAATTGTTGTGATTTCTCGGCCTATATTCGTTTGTTGATCGGGGATGTCGGTTTGTCTGGTCATAATTTGATTGATACCTTATTTGCGGTCCATTATATTGGTCATGTTGTCTTCTATCTCTTGTTTCTCTTCTTTTCGCTTCTTTTAATTGAAGGAATTTGCACAAACTATCAATATATTGATAGTTTCTCAAAATCACGTGATCTTCCAAAGTTTCCTCAAAATGTTTGCTGATCATTTCTACCAGCTGTTCGGTCGAATATTTGTATTCCAGATATTTTGAATTGTTATATATCTGCAAAGCATATCTTTCTTCAGATATTCCCATTTTCTCGTGATATTTTCCATTCTGTAGCTCTTGGTTAATTTCCCTCTGTTTATTTTTCCCCCAGAAATAGTTGAGAAATTTATTTTTGAAATCTGTCCAATTTTCAAACTCATCTTCTTTGCTTTCATACTATAACGCTGCTCCTTCTTTCAGATGGTTTCTAATAGTTTCTTTGCAATCGTCAAAATATCTAACATGTTACAATTTGGTTTTCAAATTTTTCACAAACGGTACTGGGTGTGTTTTTCTAATATCCCCGCCAAATTGTATTTTCGCCTCGCTTGTTCCATGGATGATAACTTCTTTTCTCTCTACTTCTCTAAGTTCAATTTCTGCCATTTGTTTTACATTTTGCTTTAATCTCCTACTTCTTTCCTGTCTTTTTGTAGTGCCATTTCAAATTTTTCTTCTAACTGTTCTAATTTCTTTTCTGGACAATCTTGATTTCCTTCATCTTGTTTTCTACTTTATTTTCTTGTTCTTCCATTTTATTTTTAATTTCAGTAATCTCTTGTATCTGTTGTATCATTTCTCTTTTTATCTCCTCTACACATCCTTTAATTTTCTGTTCATAATTTTCCAAACGCCGTTCTATATTCCTGTTGTTTTCTTCTATTGTTTGCTTTGTTTCATCTATTTTTAATGACGTTTCTTTTTGGTTTTTCTCTATTGTTTGTTTTGTCTCTTCTTGGTTTCTATCTTTTCTTTGATGTTTAATTCATTTGTTGTGTCTGTATTTCCATCATTGCTAATAATTTTTCCAACATCCCTGTTTCTTTTCTTTCCTCCATATTGTAACATTTCCTTCATTATCCGATCCATCTTCAACAATTGTTTCCCCTTCCCTGTTATCCTCCTTCCTTTTCTGCATTTTACTTTGTCTGCTTGTGACAGACATGTTGTTTATTTTCGTTACTGTTTTTTGTCCCCGCCAAAAGTGAAATTTTACAACACTCTATATGTTGCGGAACACGACAAATATTTCTTCCCAATTTTAATAAATTTTCTCGACAAATATCAAATATGCAATCAGTAAATTTAAGTAATTCAAAATAAATATCAAATGTACGATTGGTAAAGAAAATAAAAATCAAATAATTCAATAGCAGTAAATATCAACTAACTACGATCAATCAATAAATCAAATTTTTATCCACTGGAAAATTGTCAAAATACTTTCAAATTCTCTCACCTCAATGTTATTTTCTTTATCTCTGGATCACCTGTACTTATTCCGGATCTCTTTCCCTTCCATCCAATGTAAAGCTGCGATATTTTCAAGCCCCACGTTTTGGAAGCCAGTTAATGTGATATTCAAAGACTTAAGTGCACCAAGAAAATAATTAGCTAATTAATTTATTAATTAAATTTATTTAAATGATATGATTATGATTCTATCACACTATTTAATTCTCTTATCTCAGGGTTATACTTGTGCTTCAATATCTATGCTTTACATGTGAGAGGTAAGGTCACGGAACAATATAATAAATAATATTGGAACATATATGATACCGAAATAATAAAAAACATATATGATATAACATTATATATTGAAATAAAAATATATTGTTATATATTATGATATATAATGATTATCAAACTTTTGTTCTACGTACGTGAACCTTCAAAATTATTGGTAAAAACAGTATAAATTAAAATCTCAAATCACAATTGTTGTTCTAAATCTCCTAATCAAAATATTCCTATCTTCTTTAAAGCAATTGTAAAAATTGCGTTGTTAATAAAGAAAACTGATGAATAGCAAAACTATCTCTCTGATGACGAGTTGTCCAAATCCTTGTTCCTTGTAGCCTACTCTATCTATTCTTAGCAGTCCCCTAGGTAATCAACAATCTTACAACAAATTGTTGCGAGCCTATCGTCTTTAATGATCTCCTTCAATAAACTGAATCTCTCGTTCTGGCCTGAAGAGTTACTCTTGGAATATAAGTAGAAAAATATAACTTACAATATTTTACTGGATCAGCTTCTGTCAGATACACTAACTCCATGAAAAACTCACTAACATTTACTTCTACTGCTTGCTACCTCTCGGAAACCACCAGAGAACAATGACTGTTCGCCTTGCACACTTGGAAAACAACTGCCCAACTTTTTTCCCTCAAAAAACTAGCTAAAGTCTCATTCTTACAAACCATCCCACCTTTTTCAATCTCCTCCAATCAAAACTCGTCATACATATCCCCATCTCTTCATTTAGATAACAAAAAAAAAACAATTTTACCTACAATTATAAATTTCCCAAAACTATTAACATCGGTTAATCGGTTTCTACAAATTCTTAAGAACTAACAGAGAAATATATTTCTTAACAGCTATTCTATTATCCTAAATACTGTACTGAAAAACCCGCTCGCATTATGTTGTTTCACTAATTTCACTCGAATATATTTTACAAAGAAAATAATTTATACATATATATATTTTTTACAAAGAAAATAATTTATACATATATTTGTTTTCTACAGGTAATCCAAAGATAATGGACTTTAACTTCTTTGAAATATCTTTATAGTTTATTAGTCAAATTATTTTAATTATTTAATTTTTAAACTTTGAAATATATTAAGCAAACCAATATTTTTCTCGATTTTACATATCATAACAATATATTCAATCCAATATATAATAAGGATCACTCAGACGAGTGGTGGGTTCTTATATCGGTCTCAAGGTGGAGAAATAAAAAGACAAAGTTGATGGCTACTTTATCTATTTTGAAGACGTTTATGTTAGTTATTACGTTATTAGTTGAAAAATTCAACTCATTTGAATTTTTCAAATACACCGTCCTATAAATTGGGTTGGTACCTCAACCTTGTAGTTCTGTCGTAGTTTTATGACCTCAAGGTTGGCTGTCTTTTCACGTTGTTGGCGCTGTTTGCTTCAATTAACACCATGTTACCGGCGGCAGTCATGTCAAATAAATTCGGAACACAGGAAACATCATGTATTTCGGCTCATTTCTGCTGTAGGAGGTTGGCCAACAAAAGGTTGTCAAATATCTATATTATAAAAACCCAATACTTCTGCGGGCTGCTGGATTCTGAACTCATAAAAATTAAAAGCTACACATAAATCTACGATTTTATTATGCTGTCAAACCACTTATAGTCCAGGAAATAAAGCATTTCACCTCGTAATTTTTTCGTCCTGCGTGGATTAACTTGAAATTTTAACAGAAGGTACGTAATCGCCTAAGGATCAAAATCTATATAGAACCAAAGTGCGCCAAAGCCTTGGGGGTGGTTGCCACCCCATCCCGGGGGTGAAATTTTTTTTACGTTTTAACTACAGGTTTAAATTAAAAAAGTGAATATAAACAAAAAATGTTCTATACATTTTTTTTTGTAAAACTGATATTTTTCAAGTTATTCGCGATTGAAAGTAACAACTTTTAGACGAAAAAATCCACGTTTTTAATCGATTTTTCGCGAATAACTCGAAAATGGTGCATTTTATCAAAAAATTGTAGAGAACAAATTTGTAGCTTTTAAAAAGACAAATACAATTCATTTTTTAAAATGTTTTTGCGATATAATAGGAACCGAAATACGGCCTATCAATGTTCGGCGGTTTTCTTCAAATGCCAAATTTGAAAGATTCAAAGTCAAATATCGGGAAAATGATGCATTTTTGGAAGAAAACTCACGCAACCTTTTTTAAAGAGCATAAATAGATCTATCATAAAAAAGACTCTAGCTCAAAAATTAAGTGAGTTATGATGAAAATAAGGCCAATACCTCATTTTTTACGAAAAAATCGATGAAAACAACCCCCTAACCACTCCCATAATTAAAATCGATCTTCACCCTTCTGCAATTCTCTTTGTACATGTATTGTTAATACGTCCAAGAAGTTTGACCCATTTAAAGTGCTTAGTTTTAGAAAAAGTACAGCTTAAAGCGAGAAACGATTTACAATTTCATATTTTTTACCCTTCTTTTTTTAAATATCCCCGAAAATACTGAATATATGAAAAAAAATGTACTAAATTGTAGCTTTTTTTATTTTTTGCCAATGCAAAAAAGGATGCGGCGTTTCATGTGGGTGCAGAAAAGTTGGTTTATACTGTAACTTTACTTGTTCTGGGTGCTCAGGTGAAGGGTGCAATAATAGTCCACCAATAATTGAAGAAAATGAGGATGACATAGATCACGATGAAGATGTAATTGATGACGAATAAAATTAATATTATAATTGTTTTACCTATAAATGTAAATATTTTCAACTATTTATGTAAATGTATAAGAATATATGATGCCTTTTTATGTTGATAATTTTTTTTGTATTTAATTTTACTTTTTTCAATTTATATCTATTAAATTAGTTTATAAACTGCATCCTTTACAACTGCAATGTTGTAAAGAGTGATTTTCAAAAGTTGAAAAGTTGCAAAATTTTGGCAAAAAATTGTTTTTACCTATAGCACTCATAACAATTGATTTTTAAGGGTTGAAATGTATGAAATTGTATTTTAAAGTATAAAAAAATCACTATTTAACTACTCCAAACCAAATTTCACTCATCTTAAGATTTCTAATGTTATTTTACAATTTTTGAAAATTAAGGGTAGTTTTCACCCTAAGAACAATCAGGGTTCATCGGCATGACATAAACTATAAAGCAGAGGGTGAAGCTTAATTCCAATTTTTTATGCAAATCGTTCCAAGGCGAAATCATTTTCTTAGCATTACTAATTTTTTTACATTAATCTCTAACAAGGGTCGCTTTTTAAGGGTTGAAATATGATGGAATTTTATTCAAAAGCACGGAACTATCATTATTTAATTAATTCAAACCAAATTTTACCCATATTCAGGTTTAATATGTTATATTATAATTTTTGAAAATTAGGGCTAGTTTTCACCCCTAAGAACAATCAGGGTTCGTCTACATGACATAAACTATAAAGCAGCGGGTGAATTGAGCTTAAATCCAAATTTTTATCCACATCGATCCAAGGCGAATTCATTTTTTTTAGAATTAGTAATTTTTTTACATTACTCTCTAACAAGGGTTGCTTTTTAAGGGTTGAAATATGATGGAACTCTATTCAAAAGTATAAAATAATCATTATTTAACTAATTCAAACCAAATCTTACCCATATTCAGGTTTAATATGTTATTTTATGATTTTTGACAATTAGGGGTAGTTTTCACTCCTAAAACCATTCAGCGCACTTCGGTTCGATATAGATTTTGATCCTTGGGCTATCACCTACCTTCTGTTAAAATTTCAACTCAATTCATGCAGGACGAAAAAATTGCGAGGTTTTAACTTTTTTCGAGCTTCATTTCCTGAACTATTAAAAACTTCCTTAGACAAGCAACATTGTTACACAAACAACATTGTTGCGAGACAGATAGTTGAACGATATTTTATACAATGTCTATACCCAGGTATGGATTTATTTTTGTCCAAATTTTATATTGGTCCACTATTTCAAATGCAGTTCAAACAGACATAATATATTAAATTGTATGTTCCGTTTTAAATTTGTTCTATCTGTAAAGTTGTAAGTGAATGTATGATATTCTTAGTTCTTCATTCTCTGCTTAATGTTAAATTACAATTACATGTATATTAGACCACATGTCCTTTTGCTGTTCTAAGTTTTAATAAGTTTCAAATTGTGGTTAGTTTAATTGATTGTGTAAACAATATTACCGTATAATGTCCATTTACTTAAGCTTTATCACAATTTTAATATCATTGACTGCTACAAATCTTCTTAAGGTAACACTTATAACATCTTTTCCATGCTTGTGTGGTTTTCATATTGTACTTTTTAGATGAACTGATGCTGCTTTCAGAATACGCAAGCGAAAGGTCTTCAAAATAGATAAAAGTAGCCATCAACTTTTCCTTTTATTTCTCCACCTTGAGACCGATATAAGAACCCACCACTCGTCTGAGTGATCCTTATTATATATATATATATATATATATATATATATATATATATATATATATATATAATGTATATACATATACATATACATATATATATATATATATATATATATATATATATATATATATATAACATCTATCCTCAAACCAATTCATTATGCTCTTTGTGTCTATAATTATGGTCGTTGATAGCCACACTTAAAAACGTCATTTTTTTGGGGATTCTGAATATTGGTAGATCTGAAAGGTGTCTGCATTAATGATTTCTAGAAGCATCACTAAATTAAGTGCGTCTGTAGTTAAGATCGACCAATAACTGCTTTGTTGAACGAGAAAAAGTGAACAATCAGCATTTTCCATAGGTTCGACTTACTGCTTATAATAAGAGATTATCGTAGCTGTTCTATTTTCGAGGTGTAATTTAATTGCCAGATCGATATCGGGAAATTGGTATGAATGTGAGATATCGTGAGTTGCGGTAGAAATGTCTTTGTTGATAGGGATGCCATTCCCGTGGGAGATCTGGCTCTTGGATTTGTGGTGCGTGGTGTACCCTGAAAAATATAAGAGGTTAATAGGCAGGTATCGGTATGGGATAGGACTTGAAATACGGATGTATCTTCTTCTTTAAGTGCCATCTTCGCGACGAAGGTTGACAATCATCATGGCTATTCTGATCTTCGAGGCAGCTGGTCTGAACAATTGCCTTGAGCTGCAACCAAACCATTCTCTCAGGTTCATTATCCAGAAAACGCGTCTTCTTCATACGCTTCCCTACCCTATATTTTTCCTTGAATTATGAGTCTCAAGATGATGTATCTTTCGCCTCTCATCACATGTCCGAGATATTGCAAGTTCCTTTCTTTTATTGCTTTTTTCATTTCCATCTCTCTGCCTATTCTCACACTTCTGTATTCGTGACTCTATCTACCCATGGAATCCTTAACAATCTTCTAAATGTCCACATTTCAAACGCGTTAAGTCGATTTATTATATTCCGGTTTAATGTTCATGATTCAGCTCCATAGTAGAGTACACTGTCTACATAGAATTTAATTAGCCTTATTCTAAGGGTCAATGTCAGATCTTTCATTTCACTTTCATTTTCACAAAGTTGGCACGTGCTTTTTCAATTCTGACTCTTATTTCTGCAGTATATTCGTTATTTTCTGTGATTATCGTTCCCAAGTAAGTATATCTTTTTACTCCCTCAATCTGCTGGCCGCCTACCGTTAACATTTCGTTTGTATTGTTGTTCTTGCTAATTTTCATGAATTTGGTTTTTTTGATGTTAAGAGAGAGTCCGTATTCCCCACTATATCTTAATATTTTGTTCATTTTTCTAAGTCTTCCAAGTTGTCGGCTATTATGACTGTATCGTCGGCATATCTAATGTTGTTAATTAAACTTCCTTTCATTTTTAGCCGACTGTCTCGTTTACCAAAGCTTCTTGTATGATTTCTTCAGAATAAGCATTAAACAATAACGGCAACCTGACCCCTCTCCTTATCTCCACTTCTTCTGACACTTCTCTTTCAATTCTCGGATGTATATGAATCTTTAATTACGAGACTTTCTACCGATATCGAAGCAATTGACTACCTATTACAGTTCGTGAACAAGACTTAGTAAATGGTGACAAAGGTTCTTTCGGCCTTATTATTCATCTCTGGCAACTATAGCGTAGCCAAAGGACTGTGATGATAGTTCAGATTTATACCTACATATCATTATATCCCTAATTAACTAGAAGGGTAGGCCATTCTCAGTTTGGGTTCTTTATTAGGTGAATAGTTTTCTGCCTTTTTGGTATTTGGGGAACCATGCAGGGCTATTTTTGCTACAATTAGGGTATTTAGGATTTTTGAGTTGAGGACACTTCCTCCTTTTATGCTCTGTGCTTTTACAGTTCGGGCAGGTGGCTTGTCTCATATGGTATTTTTAAATATCGTGTTCGTTTTAACAGCATCGGCTGCAGAATTTCGTGCTCCTCATACCACAACTACGTGTTGTTGGGGTATAAGGATCTTCACACTTCAATCATCTAGATCTAGGGTATTACATAAGTCACAAGTCACTTGTCACAAGTTTCGAAAAAGATAAAGACATTGATCACAAAATTGACAGGTTCCAGTGTTTCAGTATATATGCAGAACAACTCACAGAACATTGAAGAATAAGGTAAGAAGGAATACAATGATATACGTTTAAAAGAAAATGGCCACACTTACTCTCATAACTCTAGAATTTAAGCTAGTCAAAAATTTTCCAGAAGAGTGAAAAGCATTACAAGACTTGATAAACAGCGGAATGTCGAAGTAAGAGAAGAACTAAAAATGTACTACACACACACACACATATATATATATATATATATATATATATATATATATATATATATATATATATATATTATTGTGATATTTAAAGTCTTGGTGCGCCAAGCAATTAATTAGCTAATTAATTAATTAATTAATTAAAATTATTTAAATGATATTATTATGACTCTATCACACTTTTTAATTCTCTTATCTCATGGTTAAATTCGTGCTTCAATATCTATGCTATTACATGTGAAAGGTAAGGTCCAAAGAATACTGGAATAATAAAAAACATATACGATCTAACGTTATATATTGAAATACAAATAATGAAATAAAATTCACACTCAAATGTTTTCAATAAACAAAATCTCATATAATGATTCTCAAAATTTTGTTCTACGTACGTGAACCTTCAAAATTAATGGTACAAACAATATTAGTTGAAATCTCAAAATCCCAAATATTATTCTACATCTCCTAATCAAAATATTTATATCCTTTCTAAATTAAGTGTAAAAATTGTGTTATCAATAAAAGAAAAACTGCAGAAAACAAAACTATCTCTCTCTGATGATGAGTGGTCCAAATCCTTGTTCCTTGTAGACTATATTATCTACTCTCAGCCGCTCCCTAGGTAATAAGCAATCTTACAACAAATTATTGCAAGTTTATCGTCCTTAATAATCTCCTTCAAATGCACGAATCGTTCAAATTATGCTAGCTTCTTCTTCTCTCAATAAACTGAATCTCTCGTTGGCCTGAGTGAAAAATGACTCTTGGAATATCTCTTCTTTACGATAAACTGAATCTCTCGTTCTAAAATCTTCTCTATTTTCTTTCCCATGTTTTCTCCACAATTTATTTTTCTTTCACTGTCCATAATATTTCTTCACAAAATTCTGGATTCTGAACAGTGACTCTTGGAATATAAGTAGAAAATATAACTTACAATCTTTTACTGGGTCAGCTTCTATCATATACACTAACTACACGAAAACTCACAAACTTTCACTGCTACTGCTTCCTACCTCTGGGAAACTACCCGAGAACAACGGCCGTTCGCCTTCTACCGTTGGAAACCAACTGCCTATCTTTTCTTTCTTCCGAAACTAACTAACGTCTCATTCTCAAACCCAATCATCCCACCTTTTTCAATTTCATCCAATCAAAACGCGTCATCCATCTCCCATTTCTTCATTTCGATAACAAACAAATTTTTACCTATAATTATAAAATTTCCTAAAACTTATTTACAAATAATATTTTTCTACAATTCTTAAAAACTAACAAAAGCCTATCTTTCTAAAATCTATTATATTGTCCTAATCACTGCACTAATGTACTTGGAAAACCCGGTTCAACTGTCTTTTATTTCACTTAAGCTTATTCACGTCATACAAATATATTTTAACAAAGAAAATAATTTATGCATATCTTACGTTTTGTTAAATACAGGTAATCCAAAATTAAAAGACTTTCATTCTTCGAAATGTTTGTAGTTTATTGTTTGACTTATCTAAATTATTTTAATGTTTTTGAACTTTGAAATATTTTTAAACAAACCGATATTTTCTTGATTTTACATATCATAACAATATATATATATATATATATATATATATATATATATATATATATATATATACAAGGTGGTCCAGAATTATGTACATTAATTTCTAGAGCTCATAGTACGTCCAAAAATAAGGGTACTTCTTTATGTACACTTTTTTATAAAACTGAATAATAAGGGAGATACAACCCTTTAAAGGGGTGAATTGAAATTCTTATTTTTTCAAATATCTTCCAAACGGTTTTGAATACGGAGTTCATATTTTGGGAGTGATTATAAGACATTAGGATAATTAATTTCATGTCACCACCTACCACATCCTATATTAATACAGGGTAGTTTTGGAGGGTAAGTGGGGGTTATTGCGTCACATGTTTTTTAATTTTTACATATTTAAAAAAAATATTTTAAAAATTGTTTCCTTAGACTTTTCTACGCAAAAAAGGTGCTCTTGTAATATTTCGATAGATATCACCGTTTTCGATTTATTTAAACTCGAAGGTATACATGTATTTTATTGTAATCGTTACATTTCTTAATATTCATCAAGTATGCTTTGGAATTGACACTTGTGTTAGCAACAACACTTTAATCTCAAGTAGTCTATGAATTGTCAGTGACGTTTAATAACAATTAAATTATTTTATCTACACTTTTATTGTACTCGACAGTGAAATTTGTTTAACACATCTCTTTTGCTATATTTTTAAATTTGTTTGCCCGCAATATGGCACACTATTCAAATTCTGAGATGACAGACATACTTTAGTATTAATTATTAATAATGCCAGGACTTTTGTAAGTACTGAACGACGACTGAGAGAAACCGGTTGTCTTCAAAGAAGGAATACAGATGCTGGTCGTCGTAGAGAAGCAAGAAATGTTCGCGTTGAACAGCAAATATTGGATGCTGTAATAAATGAGCCCACAATAAGTATACGCAGGTTAGGATTAAGAACGCATATTTCCCATCAAAGTGTTTTAAGAGTTCTGCATGAAGAGCAATTACATCCTTACCACTATCGACAGGTGCAGGAATTGTTACCTGACGATATGCCACTTAGAGTTGATTTTTGTGAAGTATTACAAAATTAAGTTTCAAACTGCACCAAATTTTTTAAGCAACATTCTGTTTACAGACGACGCCACATTTACAAGACAAGGTATGTTCAATTCTAGAAATATGCACTTCTGGGCTGAAGAAAATCCAAGGGCTACAATCGAAACTCACTTCCAACACACGTTCAAGATAAACGTTTGGGCAGCTACTTTAGCAAATAGTTTCATAGGATACCACATCTTTCCCGGAAATTTAAATGGTAACATGTATTACAATTTTCTAGACAATATTTTACATGATATGTTGGAAGATATTCCATTACAAATACGAAGAAACATGTTTTTCATGCATGATGGTGCTACACCACATTACACAAGAATTTGTAGAAGGTGGTTACATGAACATTTCCCTGATAGGTGGATAGGCCGGGGTGCGGATGCACCGATTCATTGGCCTGCTCGTAGTTGTGATCTTAATCCAATGGACTTTACAGTATGGAGTTATTTGAAATCAAAAGTGTATAACACTCCAATTAATACAGTAAATGAGTTAAGAGACAAAATTGAACAAGTATTTACCGATTTACAAAACGATCCAGTAACATTAAATGGATTAATGCGTTCGCTAAATAAAAGAATTAGATTATGTATTCAACAAAATGGAGGACATTTTGAACAGTTGTTGTGAAATATTATTTTCGCCATTAATTAAATGTTAAGTATTAATTAAGTTTTCCATTAATTTTTAATATTATTGCTAACACAAGTGTCAATTTCAGAGCATACTTGATGAATAATAAAAAATGTAACGATTACAATAAAATACATGTATACCTTCGAGTTTAAATAAATCGAAAACGGTGATATCTATCGAAATATTACAAGAGCACCTTTTTTGCGTAGAAAAGTCTAAGGAAACAATTTTTAAAATATTTTTTTAAATATGTAAAAATTAAAAAACATGTGACGCAATAACCCCCACTTACCCTCCAAAACTACCCTGTATTAATATAGGATGTGGTAGGTGGTGACATGAAATTAATTATCCTAATGTCTTATAATCACTTCCAAAATATGAACTCCGTATTCAAAACCGTTTGGAAGATATTTGAAAAAATAAGAATTTCAATTCACCCCTTTAAAGGGTTGTATCTCCCTTATTATTCAGTTTTATAAAAAAGTGTACATAAAGAAGTACCCTTATTTTTGGACGTACTATGAGCTCTAGAAATTAATGTACATAATTCTGGACCACCTTGTATATATATATATATATATATATATATATATATGTATATATATATATATATAGGTATATATATAAGCGAGGTTCCTACCATCTCTGCTGCCTCTAGAATTTCGACCGCCATCGTTCTCTGTCCATCCATTCGTCTTCTTTAAGATCTTTATATCTCATTAGGTGACGTACATTTTCTTCCCAGGCAACTGGGAACTTCTTCTTTGTTATGGTATGTAATTTAAAGCTTTCTTTGGCCATCTTCATTCATTCGCTTCTATCGCTTCTTCGCTATCTTCATTCATTCGCTTCACGTGACCCTACCACACTAGTTGTCTCGTTTGAATTCTGTCTACACTGGATTATACAGTATTTGTCCTCCTTCTAATATCTTCATTCCTGATATGATCTTTTTTGGATACACCACACGCTCTCCTTAAAAAATCCATTTCTACTACTTCTATTTTTTTTATCTTTTTTCGTGATCTGCCAAACTTCTGCTCCATAAGTCAGAATGGGCTCTACCAAGGTTCGATAGATTTTCAATTTCGTTTCTTGTCCAATATCTTTAGACCTTAGTAGAGAGTTTAGAATGTTAACCGCTTTTTTTCCCTGCTGCGTTCTGTTTTCGATGTCTCTTTTGGTAGTGCCTTCTTCAGATATTATAGATCCGAGATATTTATATTCATTGCATGTTTTTGTGTTTCTAATTTCTAACTCTGGATCTTCTTCTTCATCTCCTATTTTAAGATACTCTGTCTTTGACACATTCATATTGACGCCCCATTTTTCATATTCTTTCTTTAGTTTTCTAAACATGTATTCCATGTCTTCCTTATCATTCGCTACGACTACCTGGTCATCTGCGAAAAATAAAGTTGTTAGACATTTACCACCGCCTATGTCTATTCCCATACCCGATACTTGTTTCCTCCACTGCTCTAGCGATGATTGAATATATATTTTAAATAAGGTCGGAGATAGACAACATCCTTGTTTAAGCCTCTTTGTTATTGGAAATAATTCAGATATAAAGTTTCCTTCTTTAACGACACTTCTTGCATTTTTGTATATATTTGCGATAGCATTCACATTCTCTCTACTGAGACCTATTTTCGTCAATGTTTGAAACAGTTTTTTCAAAGGTACCATATCCTATGCCTTCTCTAATCTACAAACAAGAGGTGGGTAGATATAGGTATTCCCCTATAATTAGAGCATTTACGTTTATCTCCTTGCTTGAATATTGAGCTTATGTATCCAATATTCGAATCGTCAGGGATATTTTGTCCTTTTAAGCATTTGTTAAATAGTTGAACCAACATCTCATGTAATATTTTTGGTCTATACTTTACCAACTCAATTGGGATGTCCCCAGGTCCTGCTGCTTTACCGTTTTTTGATCTCTTGAGGGCATCGTTTAACTCTCCGGTTGTTATTTCAATTATTTTTGTGTGTTCGGATATTTCTTTCATTTTGATCTCTTGGAATTTACATCTATCCTCTGTCAGTAAGATCTCATAACGGTGTTTCCACTGTTTCAGATCTATTAACTGTAAGTTCGATTTTTCCTTTCCTTCCCGCCGGAAAGACTTTATCAACTTCTAAGCTTGTCCAACTCTGGTTCCACCCATATACCTATCCACCTCTGCATATCTTCGATCCCACATCTCATTTTTACTTTTCACTACTTCTCTTTTTACATCTCGATTTAATTTTTGATATATCTTGTAATCTTCCTTCTTTCTCGTTGACATCCATTTCTGATAAGCAGTTTTCTTCAGTGTTGACTAACATTTGCATATTCTCCGACCACAATTCTGTACTACATCATAAACCATATGTACTACATCAATGAGAAAATAAAAGAATACAGGCCACAATTAAAACAAGGCATAAATAGAATTAAAGAAAATCGACTAACTAAACAAATACTGAATGACCAACAGAAAGGATGAAAAAGTGTAAAGATCGAACAAAGTTTGATGTAGGCAACAGGCAACAAATGCTTACTCCCTGGAATGAAGGAGAAAAAGTAACATTTTTAACTTTATTTTATGGTCTATCTTACGGAGGTGACAGAAAAGTATCCATTTTCTCTTTTTGATATTTCTTTGTTTCACCCTAATCTATTCTGGAATAGAATATGGAATCGGCTTATCAAATACTCCCAATTGTACTCGTGGCAAAATAGGCGATCTAACACGTATTATATTAGAATGTGATTTACAAATTAATAATATAAACTTTGTAACGAATTAATAAATTCAAAGTGTTTGTTTCCAATAAACCTTAATCTTTTAATATTTTCAAATAATATGGAAATTCTTTATTACATTTACAAACATGGTAAAATGTATAAATACAAGTTGTAAATAGTATATAGGCATAATTTGTTAATATGGTTTGAAAAAAAAAACAAACAAAAAATATACCACAAATTAATAAAAAAAAACAACACAAAATTAACATAAAAAACAAAAAAAGCAAAAAACAAAAAAGCACAAAACAAAAAAAACAAAAAAAGAAGATAATAAAAGATAATAGAAGATAATAAAAGAATAAAAAAAACAAAATAAAAATATATTAAAACAAAATTTATGTAACCATAAAAATATTAGGTATATGTAGTACGAACATTGATAACTGATAACAAAAAATTTTTGACTATGAATCTCCAATCAATAACAATTAAAATTCAGTCAATTTTAACAATAAACACAACAGTTGACTAATTGGCTCTGCCAAAGCCATTTTACAGAAAAAAAAATCTATTCTGTTTATTTGGTTCACTCCTCTTTATATGTATTATATTCGATTTCTTGAATTTTTTTCTGATTGACCGAATTTTTATTGAATTCGTCGGATTGTATTTTAAAAGCCTCTAATTGACGCCATATACAATTTATTTTACTTATTAATTTTGGTAATTATAGATAATTTTCGGTTTTTTGTCACTATATATAAAATTATAATTCATTTTGTGGCCTTTCATCTTTGCTTTGTTGTTTAATAACGTATTATAATTTTAAACATCTTTTTTCAATGAAAAAAACTATCAATTCACCGCAAAATGTGTTCGGGATCGGTCAACACCTTCTCAAGATCCTTCAACTCTATTGATGTACTACTACTCACTGTAGTCTTTATTTTGTGTTGTATTAATTTCTTTAATTCAAATTTAATATTTTCTTAAATATACGTTTATCATGAACATACATTTTAATAAATCTGAATATAAAAAACATATAACTTCCAAAAAAACTGGAAACAGGCAGTCCATTTTCCTTTACACCAATTTTGGCAGATTTACATCTTAAAATTTTATAAAGGTGCCAAAAAACTATTTCTTGTCAATTTTCATAAATCTAGGAGCTTAATTTTTTTACTTTCACAAGCAATTTTTGACAGGAAATTTAATTGCGTATAATTTTACCTTTATCTATTTTTTTTTTCGTCGATAGGTATAGATAGGTATACGAGTAGGATAGGTTGGGTAGCGAATAGACACTTTTCTACGATCCTGGTAGAGAATAGGTCTACTTCAGGAAAGCGATCCTGCGCACAAGAGCCATGCTTTACTTTCAACTCCTCGCTATTACTAAATAATTGAGAAAACATAGTTTAAAAATCCTTTTTAGTAAACTGGTGACAGTGGATCATCGGTTTTACTGCAACTATTTAACGAGTAAAGGGACAACAAAAAACATGATGAAGTGCTACAAAGTACCCCTTTTTTAAATTTAATGTCTGTTTTGTCTTTTGAATGTGTTCTGTTTGTCCTTAAGTGTTTTTAATTTTAGTTTTTTAAATTTTATGACACCACAATCATTTTTTTCTGTCCAAATATAGACCAAAATTGGATCTTAATTTACTTAATCTAGTTGGTGGTAGAATAAATTGATTGTGAGTCTTATTTTTATTTATTTTTACCTATTCGACAATAGGAAGCTTTCGGAAAACCGAATTTAGTTCCACAATGTAGACGATGTCAATATTACGGACATACACAAAATTATTGCAGAAGATATACGAGATGCGTAAAATACATCGGAAAACATCTAACAAAAGATTGTGCAAAGCGACAGAATAAAGAACCCAAATGTGTACACTGTGGTGGAGCCTATCCGGCTCGTTATAGAGGTTGCACGACTGAGACATTCAAGAGAGGTTAACCAAAACTAAACATATGCCCAAATAGTCTAACAAGCCAAAACAAGAAAGTAGTAGAGAATGATCCCAGTTCGATATCAAATATGCTACACATACTAATAGAACGCATAAACAAGCAAGAAGAATTCAATAAAAAAATCCTAGAATGATTCAATAGCATAGAAACTAGTAGAACATAAAATGGCGGAAGAGTTAAGAATATTACGCTGGAATGCAAATGGCCTCTTGCAACATCAGCAGGATATATTGTTTACCTTAAACAACCAAAAAATCGATATGTTTTTAATATCAGAGACACATTTTATAAAACAAACATACATTAAAACGAGAGGATATCACATATATTAAGCTCTTCACTCTGGAAACACAGCTAGTGAAGGAGCAGCAGTAATAGTAAAATATAATCTAATACACTTCGAAAGAGAGAATATAGAGACTGAAGCCATCCAGGCAGCTAGTATAAATGTTAAAACAAAAAAATTATTTAACAATACCAGCTGCATATTTTCCACTAAAACATAATCTAAAAAAAGTTATGTTCATTTGCTTAACACGCTTGGAGAAAAATTTTGGACTTTATTGCTATAAACACTGTATCGGGTTCAAGGTTAACCAATACAAAGTGTAGAAAATTACAGGTAGCAATAAAAAAAAAATAAGTGAAAAATGGCACTTAAATGGTAAACCCATATATTGGCCCACTGATAAAAATAAAACACTTGGCTTCATTGACTTTTTCATTTCAAGGAAAGTTGCAACAAATTTTATAAAAATAGAAGAAGTTTAGGATTCCACTTCTGATCACCCTTAATATTACTAAAAATCAATAAGCATATTATACTAAGAGAAAATAACCCTATCTTAAGCAATAACAGAGCGGACTTGGTTAGCTTTAGACAGGAGTTAAGTGACAGAATTGAGCTAAATGTACCAATCCAAACTAATGAGCAACTTGATAAAGAATTAGAGAAATTAAACATAAATGTACAACAAAAAGCATGAAACAATACCAAACAAACTATAAGAAAAACCAAAGGTCAAAATTATCCCAAAGAAATTCGAGAACTGGTGCAAAAAAAAGAAAAGCCCGGAAAACATGGCAAAAACCAGAACTGCAGAAAATAGCAATGTATTAAATAACCTAACCCAATAGTTAAAAAGAAAAATATATTTAATCAAAAATGAATCAATAAACAAATAACGATCTGATCGCTGACCAAATCACTGACTACTCTTTATGGAAGTGTGCAAAAAAATAAATAGACCATTGCAAGAGATTACGCCGATTATAAAAGAAAATGGATCGTAGGCACGTGACGAAAAACAAAAATATATCTGTTTGCTTCATACTTAGAGAATGTATTCCCAAATCACGAAATGGAAAATGATGATCAAGCAGAAAACGATGATGATGACAGTACTGAATACGATGTGAACAATACTAATCAAGGAATAATAAAGTCTAACACCCCTAAAGAAGAAACCAAATTAATCAAAAACAATATCAATCCCAAAAAGTCTCCGAGATTTGACTAATAACAGGAGAAATACTACAACAACTGCCTTAGAAGGCTAACGTTAAACTCACAAACCTTATAAATGCAGTATTCAGGTTACAATATGTACCAATAACGTGTAAAACATCTGAACTAATCGTGATTTTCAAATCAGGTAAACAAGTTAAAAAAGTAGAATCGTACATACCAATATCGTTACTATCAATTATTTCCAAATTATTCAAGAAGATATTGCTAGTAGCAATACAACCTATAATCGAACACAAAAAAACTATTCCTTCCCACTAATTTGGATTCCACAATAAATACTCAACAATAGACCAAATACATCGCATAGCAAATATTATAGAGAGATCTCTAGAAGAAAATAAAATATGCTCAGCTATTTTCCTAGACATAACAAAAGCATTTGAAAAAGTGGGACAGAAAGGCTTATCTAAAGCTAAAAAGATATCTTCCCATCCAATATGTTCATTTAATACAGTCATATTTGGAAGACAGAACTTTTAAAGTTACACAGGAAGGCAAATATTCAGAACTACGACCAATCAAAGCAAAAATCTAACAGGACAGTGTACTGGGATCCATACTATACTTTATTATATACCTGTGACATTCCTGTTACAGACAATATGAAACTGGCTACAATTAGAAACAAAAAAAAAACAATAAAATAAGCAATAAGCAATAAAAAAGGAAGAAAATAAACACTTGTAATAATGAATGGCGCATAAAAATTAATGAAGGGAAATCTGCCCATATTGATTTTACTTACAAAAAAAATAATCACCCAGTATAAAGTAATCACCCAGTTAGACTCAACAATAAAATCGTAGAGTACAATAAAACAGTTAAATACCTAGGTCTAGATTTGGATAGCAAATCAAAATGGCAGGAACATACCAGAAAGAAAACTAAAGAACTAAAACTAAAATTATATTGGTTATTAGATAGAAGTTCACAAGCTTTTTAAACTTGAGTGATAGTGATAAATATTAGTTTAAATTCGGGCAGTGAGCCTAGACACAACAGTGAAGTGTTCTACAATAATTATTAGATTCTAAGGTAAACCATTGGGATTACCTAAGACAATAAAGTAGCAGATTAGGTTAAATTTAAAATGCTGGTTAGTCTTAGGATTAGGTGTATTGATAATTTAATAAAAAATAAAAAAAAGCTCCTGTTCAATTTATTATCTAACTAATTAATTATCTTACACCGTAACACCACTATAACGTGTTTAATAATAAAACGAACGGTTCTAACTTATGCAAATATATTGATTTATAAGCTTACAGTACGATAATATCTTATCAACTAAACTAAACTAATATCAGCGCCCCTTTTATATATACAAATACAGGCTTCCAGATTTTGTTAGACTAGTCCATCTCTATCGTCGCTATTATGAATGTTTCACTGGGCGTCATATATCCTATCCTCATCTTAAAGATTCTGGTCTATGCGTTATCATTCTAAGAGATGCAACCGTTATATGGGTTACGTAGAAATTACCTTTCTCGTTACAATATTTACAGCCTCTTCTTCATGTTTCATTGGTCAGATATTTCTGGAGGCATAAAATATTGAGAACTACTCTCGAATTTTTCTCGAATACTTGTATTATTTTTAATTCGTTTTTCAGTGCATTGTTTATTGTGGCTACTTCTATATAATGTATTTTTCATACGCAGTGCTTTCTTAAAGCTTTACATGTATATTCAGTAGCACTTTTACATCTTAAATCATATACTTTAGGGTGATCTTTTAATATTTTGATATTAGGTCTCTTTCTCTAATATTAAGTACAACTAAATATTTTTCGAAACCTATGATTTAATTTTCATTGACCATTTAACATACTATCAACAAATACTGACAGACAAACCAGTGATGTTTGCCATATGAAATGTAGTGTCTATGATATCAATTTGCAAGTGAAAGTAGTGTTTATTGATAAATATTTTGATACAACGACAATCAGTGGATTAATCGATAAATTATACCTAAGTACTTATATATTACTAAAATGTTTAACGTAGCTTCCATAATCCTAGAGCAAATATTAAATTGATAAATATGCTCTTTTAGTATTATTTGTATACAATCTAGAGACGTTGTGTATCTACCTATAAAGAGGCCCGATTTTAAGAAAATTTAAAGATACCTACCTACTTTAAAACTACAGGTTGAAAATTATGAAATTATATTAATTATTTATCAATTAAAGTTAGATAGACAAACCGAACTCACTTATAAAATAAAATCTTGATGTTTGATATTTTCTGAAACGGACTTTAAATATTGTTAATCATATTTTTATATTTTGTATTTTGCGGGTAGATATGACAAATAATAGTAGTCAAAGTTTAAATGCATCTTTTTAAGGTCTATGTAAAAATAATAATGTTTTAGTGATTTTCTGTAAGTAAAAAAGTACAAAGTAATTTAATCAATATTGAAATAAGTATACAAATTACTTGCATCCAAGAATCCAGCGTTTAGTCCGATCCCGATATCTAATAGACAAATCCGTCGTGAGATTGATCCGGAAAACTATTAATTTTGAAAACGTACAATTTTTTAAAGTTTTACATGAATTAAACTTCAAATATGAAAAATTTGGGAGACAGTCTATGCTTATCGAACCCTGACTGTATGTGTATGTATGTATGTATAATATAATATTGTTACGAAATTTTCATTTAAAGATTTATTCCACATAGAAAAAGTATCTTGACGAAAAAGTAAATGTAGTTCTATAACATTCAAGATGACATAGAAAAATCTTGAAGTGTCTAATGAAGTTTGGATAATCGGAAAATGTATATAAACATATGACTCGTTTGCGACAAGAACGTCATAATTAAAACAGCAATGTTTTAAGAAATCGTTAATAAAGATATTATCAGATCATCTAGTTTCACATTGCTTATGCGGCTTTCTATAACATAGGGGCGGCCCGTCAGGGTAGGCAATGTATAATAGTATATATCAAAGTTAAATTTATTGTTTATATATCGTAATCGTATAATGTCCATTTACTTAAGCGTCTTTACATTTTTAATATCAGTGACTGCTACATATCTTTTTAAGGTAACACATGTAACAACTTTTCCATGCTTGTGTGGTTTTTTCATATTGTTCTTTTTAGATGAACTGATGATGCTTTCTGATTAAGAAAGCGAAACGTCTTCAATAAATAGATGAAGTAGCCATCATCTTTGTCTTTTTTCTCCACCGTTTGACCGAAAAACCCACCACTCGTCTGAGTGTTCCTTAATTGATATATATATATATATATATATATATATATATATATATATAATATATATACATATATATATATATATATAATATATATATACATATATATATATATATATATATATATATATATAATATATATATATATATATATATATATATTGTTTTTGTGTGTTTTATTAGTTTAGAAATGTGTGTTGCATATGTATTGTGTACAAGTGTAGATGATCTTTACGACTTCCTTTAATTGTTCATATATTCTTGTGGTTGCCTTATTCTTTTAGTATTGGCAATCAAAGCCTGCTACATTCTGCTAATGGGTTTTAATTAGGTTTTAAACTGATGATGATTAAACAGCTTGCAGATGAAATTAGTTTTTAACTGTTGTTTTAAAACAATTGATCTTGCGGGTTTTTCCAAATAGAAATTGTTGCATTCATATGGTATTTTATAGATGCAGTTCTTTGGTACTACTTGGGTGTTGGTGTGTTTGGTTTTCGATAGAATAGATCTCAGTGTTTTGGTTGTTTTGAATGTTTGTGATGTTACTTATTTTCTATCCTTTTCCATTTTTCTGATAACCATTCTTAATGCTTTCTGTATTTTGTTGTCTTCTTTCTTCAACCTTGTGAAATTTCTTGTTAAATAATGATTTGATATTTCCTTTTTTGATGTTTACATTGTGGTTTGAGTGGTAATTTAAATATGTCCATGGTCCCTAAATAAGAGAACTGAAATCGACAACTTGAGCCAGATGTATCACTCTCTTATCATACAAAACAAATAAAAAACCCCTTACAAGACAGTGACTTCATTCCCATTCTTCTTTCCATTTTTTTTTGTTTGTTTGTTTTTTAAAGAAAAAAAAAATAAATCCTTTTTTAAAAAAGGTCTGTCCCCGTTTCCCTCGCTAATTCCCTCAATAATCGTACCTCTCTCTGCATTTCAAAAAAACACATGTACGACAATAAGCCACATGTGAAAATTATGACACTCTAGAGCTGATAGAAAACAATCAAAAAGATTAGTGTGGTTTGACCCCCGAAAGAGCTGAAACCAACAATGAAGCAATCGGTTAAAATTAAATGAATAATAGTGTTCTTACAGTTTTTCTTGTATTTTTTGTTTCGTTTCTCTCGTTTAGTTGTTAATTTTTAATGTTAAGTTATTTTAGAGTCTTTATAACATCTAAAAAAAACCTACAAATTGTTTTTGTTAGTATGAACCCTGTTGGTTGTTTACTTATATTCTAAAATCTTTTTTGTTTGTAATAAACTGATGATGCTTTTAAAAATAAAAGCGAAACGTATTCGAATAAATCAATAAAGTAGTTGACGACTTTCATTTGCCAATTGTTGATCGATAAAACCTCTGCTATTCAACCATTGAATATATTTTAAATTTAATCAACGGTCGTATTTTTTGCTATGTCTACATATACAGAGGTATTCTTCGTGACCATTAGACAAAACTATGGTCTAAACTGTACGATACTACTTAAGAGATGGAGCAAACTCAAAGAGAAGTCAGCGAACCGAAGCAAGACTTTTTTGATACGATGCAGGAAGACAAAGAAATACGCACGTTTTATTAGTAATCGCACCTTATGCAGTGCACTGTGGGTTCCCTGTCAAACAAATTAATAAGAAGAGCTAATTTCATCAACATGCAGGTGAGAGCACGATTATTGAACTTATTCTACTACTATGAACTAGCTTTCATTCATCGAAAAATGTCAAACATATTCATCCAACTTGAACATCTTCTTCCCTTTACCATTTTGGATCAGTATGAATCTTCCCTAATCAAAAAATACAGCTTCTTTCTACATAATTCTCTATCTAATCTCCAAAACAAATTAGACAAGCTTGGGACCACTCCGTTCAATCGCTTACCATTTGACGAGAAATGGATAAAAAATCTCACAAACATTCAAATACCCAACAACGTTCTCAAACTTCTTTCTCTCGGACCAAAGTTCGGATTACAACCCCCATTCAAGGACTACTCTGTATGTAATTTCGTAGCTGACATAGAAAAAATACTATCTCAGTCTGAAACCAACGACCTTCTTGAATTAAGATCATCTGCCAATAACATTCTCCCTAACTTCTCACATAAGCCTCCTAATGCCAAGACCGATTTTGATCTTATTCATGAACAAGCGACCACTTTTCTAAAAAAACACCCTGACCTAACGGTATTAACTAGTGATAAAGGTAATGCCACAGTCCTTATAATGAGAGAGAAATACATTAACCTGAGTCAGGACATTACTCTAGATGATAGCAAATACTATCAATATATATATATATATATATATATATATATATATATATATATATATATATATATATATGTATGTATATCCTTTTTCAGATATATATGTATTATTGTGATATTTAAAGTCTTGGTGCGCCAAGCAATTAATTAGCTAATTAATTAATTAATTAATTAAAATTATTTAAATGATATGATTATGACTCTATCACAACATTTTTAATTCTCTTATCTCAGGGTTAAATTCGTGCTTCAATATCTATGCTTCACATGTGAAAGGTAAGGTCCAAAGAATACCGGAATAATAAAAAACCCATATGATATAACACTATATATTGAAATAAAAATAATGAAATAAAATTCACACTCAAATGTTTTCAATAAACAATATCTCATATAATGATTCTTAAAATTTTGTTCTACGTACGTGAACCTTCAAAATTAATGGTATAAACAATATTAGTTAAAATCTCGAAATCGCAATTATTATTCTAAATCTCCTAATCAAAAATTTATATCTTTTCTAAAGTAATTGTAAAAATTGTGTTATCAATAAAAGAAAAACTGCAGAAAAACAAAACGATCTCTCTCTGATGATGAGTGGTCCAAATCCTTGTTCCTGGTAGCCTATATTATCTATTCTTAGCAGCTCCCTAGGTAATCAGCAATCTTACAACAAATTGTTGCACGTATATCGTCCTTAATGATCTCCTTCAAAAGCACGAATCATTCAAATTATGATAGCCTTTCTCCTCTCGATAAACTGAATCTCTCGTTGGCCCGAGTGAAAAATGACTCTTGGAATATCTTCTCTTTACGATAAACTGAATCTCTCGTTGGCCTGAACAGTGACTCTTGGAATATAAGTAGAAAAATATGACTTACAATATTTTGCTGCTTTAGCTTCTGTCAGATACACTAACTCCACAAAAACTCACTAACATTCAACACTACTGCTTGCTACCTCTCGGGAACTTACTTTATTGCTGCATACCCAATATTAAGTAGTAAGTTAAAGTATTAGAATTATTTTATAGAATTAACTTACTATAATTAATACTTGATAAAATATATTATTACATTAATGTTAATTAACTTAGACTTACTTATGCAACTCACATTGCATACTTGGTCGTTTTTTCATATATTGATTAATTTAACCTTCTGGTTTTTTACTTTAATATAAATAAATACAATTCAATCTTTGAATACTTTATAAATTAAAGTTCCAAGCGTGGGACCTTGGACTTTTTGGAAATTAGGTGCTTATCGTCATTCACCTGTAGATGTATATCCAACTACACTGTTGACGTTTATCACTCTTTTAAATATGGAGTTGAATGAATTTTGCCTACTTGTTTGTTCTAGACTAGTTGATGTAGGGGATTAGCGTTATCGCTAATTTCTTTCATTGTTTGGTCTCTTACGGGAGGGTTATCATTCAAACTCATGTTAACTTTTTCAAATTTACCGCCCGTAAATTAGTGGGTTGGTACTATTAACCTTGCTGTTCTGTCGAATAATTTTCGACCTCAAGGCTGGCTGTCTGTTTCATGTCATTGACTCGGTACCTTTTAATTAACGCCATTTCAACTGCAACAGGTGCCAAGCAAACAGTGGTAACTTCACTTTATATCTTTTTTATATATATTTTTTATATCTTAATGTAGTTAACTTAAATAATGCTACCAAAAGTTAAGATGAAGTCTAAAATAAAATTTCTTGCATAGTTGGAAGTGAATCAATGATTTTCTTAGTTCTTTTTCACTAGTTAATATTATATTAAATATTATATGCTTATTAGACCACGTGTTCTGTTGCTTTGCTAATTTTTACTAAGTCTCTAAATGTTGTTAGTTATTTAATTGTTTATACAATATCACCATATGATGTCCATTTATTTGAGTTTTTGTACTACCTTTTTAATACCATTGACAACTACATATCTTTTTTAAGGTAACTATTTAACATCTTCTTCATGAATGTGTGGTACTCATAATGTAAAAATTTTTAGATGAACTGATGCTGCTATCAGAATTCGATAGCGAAACGTCTTCAAAATAGATGAAGTAGTATCAACTTTGTCTTTTATTTCTCCACCTAGTTGACCGATAATTGAACCCACCACTCATCTGAGTGATCCTTATTTATATTGGATAGACGGTCGTACTCCTTTTTGCGATATATATATATATATATATATATATATATATTTATATATATATATATATATATATATATATATATATTATATATATATATATATATATATATATATTGTTGTACTTTTGAATGTCCATAAGCAAAAAAAACCGATATACAAATTTTATTACTTAAATAAAAATTAAAATTATTGATATTTCATAAAGACACGGGCATATAAATTTTCAAACATCCTGTATAAGACAAAATATGTATTTTAAGTTGTTCGAAGAATTGTTCATTAGGCCTCAGAGACAAGACTTTCAAATATTATCGATAAGAAATTTAAATAAGTCGGTTATTGTGGAATGGATTTACCCGGAATAAAAGTGTATATAGAAAGTGTTTAAACAATAGACCGGGATTTGCGGTGGTTTTTCTCCCCGAAAGATTATATCGGTAAAAGTTTATTAACAAAAGACATTGAATTGAGAAACAGGTATCGTTTGTAGCTATTAGTAAGAAATATTTGTAAAGCAGATAGATTTAGTTAGAATAATTAAAGAATGTTGTTTTCTGGAATTACCCGAATGACGTTTTATAGAGAGAGTTGGTTGGTAACGATATACGTCACAGAGGTGGATGATTTTTATTGGTCAATTTTTGAATGCAAGGAGGTGGTGGTTTTGGCTATGAGATAGGAGAGAGGAAAAAAGTTGTTAGTCAGTTTTCGTCGTCCAAGAAGGAAGGAGCTTTGTGATTTGTGTTTGTTTGAAGTCCCGAAGACGTAATTTACCGGGTGTGTTTATTTGCTGTGTAAAAGCTGACCAGTGTGAGGAACGGGGTACAGAGAGATAGAAAAACCAAAGGGTATAAGAATATTAATAGTCAGACGAAGCCGGAAACATTTGGAGTTATAAACAGGCGCGGAGATTGGCTCAAAAGGAGGCTGCATAGAATAACACGAGTTGTTGGGTTGCAGATACAAGGACAGATAGGAGAAAGGTGTACGTCATCTGGACCACAATAGGAGCAGAAGCAGAGAAAGGTTTTTTTTTTTGGCGTGGCCATAGAATTGCAACGGCAGAGAAAGAAAGGTCAGTCAATTTTCATTAGAGCAGGAGTGTGGTTTTCATTTATTAATTAAATAAATTGAATAAATAATAGAGACAGTTAATTTTGCGATCATTTAAAAAAAAATTATAAAAAGAGCTTAGTTATAACACATATTAAAAATCAATGTAAAATAACATTTGGGTCCATGATAGAAAACAACTTCTCATATATTTAAAGTTAGTATATTGCAAATATTACAGGATTGATTGTTATATAAAATTTCAGTAAAATAAAGGACATCTCACATATAGTTCAGTTGAAATTTTATGTATTTTATTCAGGTCATATTACCTATCCCAATTAGGAAGCCAATTGGAAAATATTTTGAATCCACGATCAAAGGTAAATAGTACAAGTTAAATAGCCTGAGATTGTAATTAATTAATGCTGATTTATTGTGATTAATTGGAGATTAGATCATTTAATAAATATAGACAGGATTTTTTCTAAATAAGCAATATAATACAATTTAAATAGCATAACAAAATGGCCCCCAACGTGTAAAGCTTTGAAAAATATTTCTAGTTGGCAAATTGAAAAGGATAGGAGTAGACGAGCAGATATTTGAAAGTTTATATGCCGTGGATAAAGTGAAATATTATGTAAAATTTGAGGACATAAAGATTTATATATTTCTTTTAAGATACAATTTACCATAATTGATTTATTCGTGATATTGACAATTTATAGGTTACCATAATTGATTTATTTGTGTGATATTTACATTTGATAATTTTACCATACTTGATTTATTTGATTGATTTTGACATTTGATATTTTACCATTTGATTTATTTGTGGGATATTGAAATTTGATACTCGTACTCAAGAGTTATTACATTTGAACAAGAAAAGTCCCGTTTGTTGCAACAGACCAGTAGAATTTTATATTTGGCGGGGATAAAAACATAATAAATGCCAAACACAAGAAACAAGAGCAAAGAGAACAAAAAACAAGAAGATAAATCAGAACAGGAAGAATATTCAGACCAGGAAGACGTATTAGACACAACAGTAATGGAGACAGAAAAACAAGAATCGGGAATAGAAAAATTAATACAGATGATGCAACTCCAATCACAGAAGATGGATGAATCACAACAAAGAACGGAACAAAAATTGGACAATTTGGAAGAAAACCAAAGAAAAATGGAACAAAAAATGGAAACGCGTATGGACAAATATGAAAACGAAATAAAAGTCTGTTTAGAAAGAAGTAGGGAAGAAACAGAGAGGAAACTAGAATTGCAGAGAGAAGAAATCGAAACTAAAATGAAGGATATTCAGAGTATGCAAGAAAGGGAATTAGAACAGATAGAAATAAAATTTGAAAATGCGCTACAAGAAGACCGGAAAGAAACGGAAAGGAGATTTAAACAAATTGCAGAGATGGAGATAAGAGGAGTAGAAAGAAAGGAAGTTATCGTACATAGCACAGAAGACGTAAAAGTACGATTTGGCGGGGATATAAGGAAACTACACCCAGTGCCTTTTATAAATAACCTAAAGGAAAAAGTCAAATACATAGGACCGTTTGCAACAGCAAAGGAAACCATCAGAAACCATCTCAAAGAAGAGGCAAATCTTTGGTTTGTCAGCAAGGAAGAAGAATTTGACAATTGGCAAGATTTTGAGAGAAGATTCTTAAATTATTTCTGGGGAAAAATCCAGCAACTACAAGTAAATAAAGAGTTACAAAATGGAAAATACCATGAGAGGATGGGCGTATCAGAAAAGATGTACGCATTACAACTCTATAATAATGCAAAACATTTGCAATATAATTATTCATCAGAACAATTGGTAGAGTTGATATCGCGACACTTTGAAGATACCTTGGAAGACCACATAAATCTCCAAAATTACAAGGACATTGACAGCTTATGTCAATTTTTGCAAATGAGAGAATCACGTAGGCATGAAAGAAGAGAAAGAAGACCGCAAGAAAATTATAGACAAAGAGAAAACCAAGAATATAGAGATAGAGGTCAAAATTTTAGAAGAGATTATACAAGACGAGAATTCATACCTAGACGGGGATACGAAAATAGACCGAACGGAAGAGAGAATTATGAACCCAGAACCCAGAGATGGAATGAAAACAGGGATCGGGAAAATCAGAGTAGAAATAACCGCCCATACCAAGGAAACAGATACAATAACCCACGGAATGAACAGGAATCTCGCGGTAACCGATACGGGAATGATAGACCAAAAGAGAACAGAAGAGAAATAAATAATATGCAAAGAGAAGAAAATGAATATGAGAGAGAAGATGACGGGCGAGAAAACACAGAAGAACAACAGGCGTGTTTTCAAGAAGGCGCTCACTAAAAACGAAGAAACAAACAGGAATTTTTTGTCACCCCAAGGAATTTATTAAACTGGCAGGAAACAATGAAAAGAGAAATGGAGTTAATTTAAAATTTGTGGATGGATTTATAAATGAGAAACCAATTAAAATTATGATAGACACAGGCTCTGAAATAACACTGGTCAACAGAAAATTAATCGAAGAAGTAAATTTAACAAGTCTAATTTATAAAATACCTAGGGTGAATTTAGTGGGCGCAAATAAACGGACATTGGCAACAATAAATGAAGGTATACGAGTAATGGTACGATTGAAAAAAAATATGTATGCACTTCAATGTGTAATAATGCCGAATATGTCACATGACATGATTGTAGGCGTTGACGAATTAACGGAAAAACATGTAGTGATCGACTTCAAAACCAATACGATGAAAATAACAAAGGAAAAAGAAGAAGAACAGGATAAGGAACAAGAGAAACAAATTACGGACGAATCAGAGAAAGAACAAACGGTGGAAATGAACCTGGTGACGAAGAAAGGAAAAGGAAGAAAGAGGGGAAAAGGTCAGAAAAAGATCAAAGAAAAAAAAACCTGGGATTCCTCAAAAGATGAGACGAGCTCAGGAGAAGAAGATGGAAAGATTTTGACAAGAAATGAAAGCAAAACTTGGGATTCCTCAAAAGAAGAGACGAGCCCAACAGAAGAAGAAACAAAGGAAATGAAAGAAAAGGAAAAGGATTCAGTTGAAAAGAACATATGGGATTCCTCAAAAGAAGAGACGAGCCCAACAGAAAAAAAAACAAAGGAAAATGAAGAGGACACAATGGAGACAGTGGTGTTTGAAGAAGACACGGAGTACACGGTGAATATGTGCGAAGAATTTGATGGGAGAGACAAAAAATTGATATGTGGAGAAGGCAAAGAAAATGATTTGCGTATAATTTTAAGAGACTATGAAACGCTGATAAATGAGGAAAACCGAGTGGCCACAAAATACGAGCACTCATTTGAGGTGAAAAACTTGGGAAATTTTCGATCGAAGACTTATCCAATTCCTTATAAGTATCGGCAAGAAGTAAAGCAAGAAATCAAAAAAATGTTGGAAGATCAAATCATTGAGAGATGTGACTCACCCTATATTAACCCAATTGTGATAGTGAAGAAGAGCAGTGGAGAGTTAAGACTCTGTTTAGATGCCCGAAATATCAACCAACACACAGTATCACAATATGAATCACCGTTAAATATCGAGGCCATTTTTGGAAGAATCACGGGATCACATATTTTCTCAAAAATTGATCTAAAGCATAGTTTTTGGTTAATACCTTTGGCTGAAAAGTGTAGAAACTACACTGCCTTTTCAATCGATGGTATAGTATACCGATTTAAGGTAGTTCCGTTTGGATTACAAAGCGCCTGTGCAGCACTTGTACGAGCTTTGCATACCATTTTGAATCACCATGAAGAGTTTCATCGTCCATTACATCGACGATTTATTAATTTTTTCACAAGATATGCAGAGTCATGTGGAACATATCAAAATAATTTTGAAAGAATTGGACACAGCGGGATTAAAACTAAACATTGAAAAATGTCAATTTTTTCAAAAGGAAGTGATTTATTTGGGTTTCAAACTTGACACCGAAACTGTAAGTCTAGCCGAGGACAGAGTAAAGCTCATCGACGAATACCCAAGACCAACAAATCTAAAAACATTGCGAGGGTTTCTCGGTACGATAAATTATTTCAAGAAATTAATTCCCGATTTAAGCCAAAAAGAAATTCCTTTAATAAAATTGTTAAAGAAAGGGACAAAATGGAATTGGAAAGAAGAACAGGAGGAAGCTTTCAAAATATTGAAACAAGAATTTGCTAAAGGAACGAAAATATATCACCCTATTTACAATTTGCCGTTTATACTCCGTACGGATGCGTCGATACAGAAATTTGCAGGAGTGTTGTCGCAAATACAAAACGGCCAAGAGGTTCCGATATGTTTTATATCTCGAGTGACTAAAACACATGAGAGAAAATACAGTGTCACCGAGTTGGAATTCGCCAGTGTACTATTTTGCGTAAACAAATTAAGGTTTTACTTATTGGGAGCTAAATTCACCATCGAAACGGATCATGCAGCATTGATACACATCATGAAGAATCGATTGGTAAATAACAGAATACACAGAGGCATTCTGCTCTTACAAGAGTATGATTTCGAATTCCGATACATCAAAGGGAAAGACAACATAATAGCTGACGCTTTAACACGGGACGAAGATACAGGAAAAAAGGAGACAATTACATTACATGTGGGATTGAATATATTGACACAAGCCGAAGGGATATTTTCGTTAAATGAGATAAGGACCGACCAGGAAGGCCTAGAAGAAAGAGAAAAGAGAAGAGCGGAGCTAGAAAACGAGATATTTTTTAAGAGAATAGACGGAAAGGAATTATATTTAGTGACACCGACATTGGCAGAAAGAATCATAAAGAAGCTACACGAGGAAAATGGACATATTGGCAGTAGAAAGTATGGCTTGTGTTTAGGGAAAACTACATCAGTCGACAAGATTACCGCATTGCAAAAGAGATCACACAGAAATGCGAAGTATGCCAGAAATACAAGAGCAGGAATAAATATTGCAAAGAGCATTGTATCCCGGAACAACCTGGACATTCTAGCCATCGACATGTTAAGCGATCTAATTGTGACCATGCAAAGAACAAGCATATTCTGGTGATGGTGGATGTGTTCTCAAAATACGTGAAATTATATAGTTGCCGCACCACAAAAGGGGAAGAAATATTGAGAAAAATAGACAATTTCATCGCTACGGTAGGAACCCCAAGAAAAATTTTACTAGACAATGCAACGTACTTCCGAAATGATCGTTTCAAGGGACAGCTTAGAGAACGGGGAATCATATGGATTCTGAAAAGATCAGAGGTATTTATAATATCCATGATGTATATAAATATCACGAATGAAGATTTAAATTTGTATAAAGTAGATAGTAGGATAGGATAATACGTAGCATAAGTACAGCTAGCATACAGGAAGTGCGTTTTAGTTTGCCTCGAGAAAATTTAGTTGCATAGATTGATAAATTTTATCGATTACAAAGGCGGGGATTTGTTGTACTTTTGAATGTCCATAAGCAATAAAAAACCGATATACAAATTTTATTACTTAAATAAAAATTAAAATTATTGATATTTCATAAAGACACGGGCATATAAATTTTCAAACATCCTGTATAAGACAAAATATGTATTTTAAGTTGTTCGAAGAATTGTTCATTAGGCCTCAGAGACAAGACTTTCAAATATTATCGATAAGAAATTTAAATAAGTCGGTTATTGTGGAATGGATTTACCCGGAATAAAAGTGTATATAGAAAGTGTTTAAACAATAGACCGGGATTTGCGGTGGTTTTTCTCCCCGAAAGATTATATCGGTAAAAGTTTATTAACAAAAGACATTGAATTGAGAAACAGGTATCGTTTGTAGCTATTAGTAAGAAATATTTGTAAAGCAGATAGATTTAGTTAGAATAATTAAAGAATGTTGTTTTCTGGAATTACCCGAATGACGTTTTATAGAGAGAGTTGGTTGGTAACGATATACGTCACAGAGGTGGATGATTTTTATTGGTCAATTTTTGAATGCAAGGAGGTGGTGGTTTTGGCTATGAGATAGGAGAGAGGAAAAAAGTTAGTTAGTCAGTTTTCGTCGTCCAAGAAGGAAGGAGCTTTGTGATTTGTGTTTGTTTGAAGTCCCGAAGACGTAATTTACCGGGTGTGTTTATTTGCTGTGTAAAAGCTGACCAGTGTGAGGAACGGGGTACAGAGAGATAGAAAAACCAAAGGGTATAAGAATATTAATATCAGACGAAGCCGGAAACATTTGGAGTTATAAACAGGCGCGGAGATTGGCTCAAAAGGAGGCTGCATAGAATAACACGAGTTGTTGGGTTGCAGATACAAGGACAGATAGGAGAAAGGTGTACGTCATCTGGACCACAATAGGAGCAGAAGCAGAGAAAGGTTTTTTTTTATTGGCGTGGCCATAGAATTGCAACGGCAGAGAAAGAAAGGTCAGTCAATTTTCATTAGAGCAGGAGTGTGGTTTTCATTTATTAATTAAATAAATTGAATAAATAATAGAGACAGTTAATTTTGCGATCATTTAAAAAAAAATTATAAAAAGAGCTTAGTTATAACACATATTAAAAATCAATGTAAAATAACATTTGGGTCCATGATAGAAAACAACTTCTCATATATTTAAAGTTAGTATATTGCAAATATTACAGGATTGATTGTTATATAAAATTTCATTAAAATAAAGGACATCTCACATATAGTTCAGTTGAAATTCTATGTATTTTATTCAGGTCATATTACCTATCCCAATTAGGAAGCCAATTGGAAAATATTTTGAATCCACGATCAAAGGTAAATAGTACAAGTTAAATAGCCTGAGATTGTAATTAATTAATGCTGATTTATTGTGATTAATTGGAGATTAGATCATTTAATAAATATAGACAGGATTTTTTCTAAATAAGCAATATAATACAATTTAAATAGCATAACAATATATATATATATATATATATATATATATATATTAATGTGATATTAAAAGTCTGAGGTGCGCCAAGCAATTAATTAGCTAATTAATTAATCAATTAAACTTATTTAAATGATGCAACTATGATTCTATCCCTCTATTTAATTCTCTTACCTCAGGGTTATACTCGTGCTTCAATATCTATGCTTTACATATGATAGGTAAGGTCCAAAGAATACCGGAATAATAAAAAACATATATGATACAACATTATATATTGAAATAAAATTCCCACTCAAATATCTTCAATAAAAATATCTCATATAATGATTATCAAAATTTTGTTCTACGTGCGTGAAGCTTCAAAATTAATGGTATAGACAATTTTAAATTATAAATAATTTAAAAGAAGATTTCAAATCAAATTGTTGTTCTAAATCTCCTAATCAAAATATTCCTATCTTTTCTAAAGCAATTGTTAAACATATGTGTTGTTAATAAAAAAAAGCTGACGAATAGTAAATCCTTGTTCCTTGGAGCCTACACTATCTATTCTTAGCAGTCCCCTACGTAATCAACAATCTTACAACAAATTGTTGCGAGCCTATCGTCTTTAATGATCTCCTTCAAATGCATGTATCGTTCAAATGATGCTAGCCTCTTCTCTTTTCGATAAACTGAATCTCTCGTTCTGGCCTGAACAGTGACTCTTGGAATATAAGTAGAAAAATATAACTTACAATATTTTACTGGATCAACTTCAGATACACTAACTCTACCAACAACTCACTAACATTCACTTCTACTGCTTGCTACCTCTCGGGAACCACCAGAGAACAATGAATGTTCGCCTTGCACACTTGGAAAACAACTGATTATCTTTTCTCCCTCAAATATCTAGCTTTCCTACATACCTATCCCACCTTTTCCCCACTCCCACCTTTTCAATCTCCTCCGATCAAAGCTCGTCACAATTATCCCCATCTCTTCATTTAGATAGCAAACAATAATTTTACCTACAATTATAAATTTCCTAAAAACTATTAACATGCTAATCTGTTTTTACAAATTCTTAAGAACTAACAGAGAAATATATTTTCTAAATATGACTATCTTATTGATAGTAATATTTAGAATAATAATAATAACGTCACTCGAATATATTTTACAAAGAAAATAATTCATTCGTATCTTTAAAATTCTGTTTTATTTTCGCTCCTTTGAGATATTTTTTTATAGTTTGTTAGTCGAATTATTTGAATTATTATATTTTGTACTTTGAAATATATTAAGCAGACCAATATTATTTTCGATTTTACATATCATAACAAATCCCCGCCATTTGATCTGCCGAAAACTCTTTGTTAATTTTTAAAATGACATAAGTTTTCCAGGATCAAATTATTTCACTATGTTATTAAAATCTACTCATGATACTGATATATATCGTGAATGTTAAAAATACCCCGTATATTGTCTGTCTCTATATGCGCTAGTTCATAACTGTTTACCCCATTTTCCGTAATAATCCTATATGGACCTTCAAATACCGGCATCAATTTAGTACAAATATCATTTTGTAAATTCGACACCCTCAGTACAAGACTTTATCTCCTTTCTGGAATGTGATCGGCCTTCTTCTTCGGGTCCTCTCTTGCCTTTGGAGATATTTCTCTCCACTTCGTCCCAATCTTCTTTGAACCACCTCGATCACTTCTCCGTATTGTCTGGGGGCGGTGTCTGTCTACGGTCTTGTAGGCATTGTTCCTTTCATTATATATAAAGGCGTCTCTTTGGTAACCGTATTTGGTGCACAATTCAAATACGTCTCGATCTCAAACACTTTACTGTCCCAATGTCGATGATGTTCTTCAGCAGCAATTCGTAGAAATTTTGTGACGTCTTGTATAAAACGCTCCGATGGGTTGCTCTGTGGATGGCGGATGCTTATAAATTTTGTATTGATGCCTCTCTCTCTTAATTTCCCTTTAAAACGTTCGTTCCTAAAGTATGTCGCATTGTCCAATAAAATATTGTCTGGTCTTCCCACTGTTTCTATAAACTCGTCTATCTTCCGAAGTATTTCAATTCCTTTCGTGGTTCGACATGCGTACACTTTAACATATTTTGAGAAAAGATCCACCATAACTAGTATGTGTTTATTCCTTTGCGTTGTTGGTATCAAATCGCTCAAAATATCAATGGCGACAATATCCAGTTTCTTCCGAGTTACGACGTTTTTTGTGACGTTTTCATTTTTGAAGTTCCTACTTTTACACTTCTGGCATGTCACACAATTTCGAGTCACCTCTTAAGATATTGTATACTCCTGTCGACAAATGTAGTTCTCCCTGAACATAAGCCACACCTTTCTGCTTCCAATATGTCCGATGTCACAGTGTAACTTTAAAAAAACTTCTTTTGCCATCTGCTCCGTGATTACATATAGTTCTTTACCATCCACCCTCTTAAAATATAAGTTATCTTCTTGTTCAGCCCTTTGCTTTTCTTTTTCATCCAATTCTTCCTGATTTCCCTGATTTGATCCAAAGAAAATAAGCCTGCTTCTTCTCTCATTATGTTCATGCCGACGTGGAGAGTTTTGTGATCCTCTTTGCGGAATTGTTCATCTCTGGTCAACGCATCAGCCAAGATATTGTCAGTTTCTTTGATATATTTAAATTCAAAATCATACTCTTGAAGTAAAAGAATGCCCCTATGACTTCTATTATTTACCAGTCTATTTTTCATTATGTGTACCAACGCTGCATGGTCTGTTTCAATGGTGAATTTTGCCCCAAGTAGGTAAAAACGTAATTTATTTACACAAAATAACACTCTGACAAACTCTAATTTAGTGATGATGTATTTTCTCTCATAAGTTTTGGTTACACGGGAAACAAAACAGATTGGCACCTTTGTATCGTCTTAGATCTGTGATAACATCCCTGCGATTTTTTTTTTATGAAAGCATCAGTCCTGAGAATGAAAGGTTTATCATATCTTATGGTGGTGTCCTTTTACAGCTGTGGCAAATGCTCCTTTTAAATTTTTGAAAGCCATTGCTTGTTCAGTTCCACATTTCCATCTGACATTTTTAAGTAATGCTATTTCTTTTGTGCTGATGTCTGGTATCAGTTTTTTGAAATAGTTGACCAT